>JAUBOD010001092.1:249683-274516 GCA_032353885.1 Nothura maculosa
CCAATTTCACAAAATTAAAAGTCAAGTCACCTAGAAGAAACAGAGAAGTCTGAAAGTAGAGAACTGAAGATTTTTCAATAACTTTCAAAAGCTTTAACATCCTAAACTGAGAAAGAAGAATCTTGATTATAAAAAAAAAAAAAAGAGAGAGAGAGAGAGGAAAAATAATAGCCAGGGACCAGCTAACCCTATCATTGCTAGTAGGAACTCAGAAATATTAACCAAACAGGTAACACTGAGCTAATTCCTCTCTCAAGAGCAATGCAGCAAGAGCTATACCTTGTAGCAATCCCTTTTGCATAATTCTTCCATTTTGGAACCATGCAAGAGAAGGATGTATATGTTAAATTGAATAAAATAAGCTATCAGCAAGTAATTCTGAGTAATAAAGAAATTAATATACTTCAGTAGATAGAAATTCTGTAAAATGATGGAGGAAGGAAGGGAGAAAAACTCCTTGGCCTATGCCAAAGCACACAGAAGAAATCTGTGTCCAACCAGAAGGATCATACAAAACAGCTTAAGAATAGTTGGAACAAAAGGAATATAAACTGCAGAATTTGTTTCTGATGTGCAGGTCATATTTCTACAAGTGCTTTTGCAAAAGTCTAAGATGATTCCTAGTTCAGTAAAAAAAATAAAATAAAATAAAAAATACATTGTAAGATAGCATGAAAACAGTAGGCATAGCAAATGTGGGCAACATAACCAAATACTAGCTCAGTTACTATAGTTCAGTGCAAAATTAGAAATGTATTTGGGTACCTTTTAATGCCTCCAACTCATGTAGTCAGATGAAATAATCACAACAGTTCCCTGCTTTAAAATCTGTGACTATCTGAATTATGTACAGAACACATCTCAGCCTATCTTCTCTGATTTTCAGTGACAGGCTGTGAAAACATGAATATCCCAAAAGAGTAAATATGAATAGATTTAATAACCAGAAATATTTTCTGCTGTAGAAGATCAGAGATACAATGAAGTTCCTTCTTTGAATTTTCCTCTAATAACTTTAAGACAATAAAAATAAGACATAATTGTTTTCTTTGTAAAAACAAGTGATTTTCTAGTACATGTTTTTAGCAGCAGGGCTATATTGTAAACCTAAGCTTTTCAAGTTAATGATTGCCATTTAATCCTATGTCCAGCAACATGCACCAGCAATATTGCCAGGATTTTCCTAGTTTAGTGAAACTAAATCTCAGAGATAACAAAATGAGGTAGTGACCTTTAATAAGTTTTATAAGCACAGAGCAACTTTCTGGTTTCTGGTGCTGTGAAAAGCAACCAGTTAGTGCCTGTCCCAGCAAGTACAGAAGATACCAACTTGGTTTTACATTGTATCTGAAATGACAAATTAAATAATGATGGTGTTTACTAGCTTATCTCTAACTATTAAACTTGTGCAACAGAAGATTTGCACAGAGAGATAAAGTGATTTACAATTTGGGGGGAAAAAAAAATCTTTCTGACAAAAAAGCAAAATTTTAGCAACTCAGTTCCAACTACAGATAAAAGCTGTCTCTTGTTCTAAAGACAGATCATTAACTGCTTCCTAAAAAATGGTTTTTTTAGTATGAAGAAGAGTCTTTAGGCTCCTCTAGAAAAAAGTCTTCTTTCTTTCTACAGACTGTAACATTCAGTATGAGAAACTGCTTGAAGATACAGACTAAACTGTAAGGGGAATGTTCTGAACCAACCAATAACACGATAGAAAGATGCGTTCCATTTACTCCGGGGAGACATTCAGAAATAAATCTCCCTGTTTTGATGCAGTAAACAAATACACTTTGAAGCTGCTAGAATGGTAGGAATAATGACACATCTAGGTCCTGATGGGTCTTTCTGAATGCATTTTCCTCAGTATGGGAATTACTGCTTTCACCTTTCATGGGAGAAAATTCTCTTTAAACTGGGCCTCTGAACTAAGGCACATTTAACCTTAACTGCGATTTCCCAATTAATCCTACTGGAAGCAGAGCTGGAAAAGCTTTCAAGCTCTTCCTTCATTGGCTATAAGCAATGATGAATAAACCAACAGAAGGTTTTATAGAAAGTAATAAACTTAATTCCTAACAACATGAACATAGCAAAGAATAATATAAGAAGAATGATTAAAGAAATATAAAAACATTATCCATCATCTCATTCAGCTCTGATCCTCTCCTTTTTTGAACAGAGACCCCAGGCCAGTGTTTTTCATCTTCAGAAACCCGATCTCTAGGGTGTCTTCCCGGTAGAAATATTTCCCATCCACAACCTGCAATAATTCTTATGCTGTTCCTTCCGGGCTGTCACTTCTGTTCCCAAGAAGGACCTTTCTCATCATTTCCTCACTTGAGGAACAGCTGCTTTGAAGTCCCATCTCTTGTATTTTATTGAGTTTGCAAAAAAAAATCAAAAGACCGTGCAGTAATCTGAAGCTACTGTCCCCATTGCTGAGCTCTGTCAGTAGGAATCCTGTAAATGGAGATTCCTTTCCTTCTACACAAGTCACAGCAACAGAGAATCAAAACACTGTCACAAGGGAAGTGCAAATACACTCTGACATACTTAAAATGGCAGTAAATGGACCAATTCTTTTGAAGTAAATAAATTACAAGAAATACAGAATTCAGGGTAAGTTATGTCAGCACCTACATAGCCAACAGAGGTATTCATACAGAAATCTTATCTACCACAAACATTTATCGAGTTCACCATTACTTTGAGAATATACTATACAAATGGTTAAACTTTTGAATGCAATTATAACGAAACGCACAAATATTGTCATAGTCCCTCATCTTAAGAGAACAGAATAACATATCTACATGCGGTTCAAAAAATCTCAGTAAAAAATTAACTTTGGGGAAGATTAAAGGCATTTTTATATGATTTGTTTTATGGAATATTTGTTGCCTGCTATAGAAAAAATAGGGGCTCCTGTAGGAATATAGCATTACATTAGTAATACTAAACTGCACAACCGTGCTCTATAACCTCACTATTTTCCTCAAATTCAGAAAATACTAAAATGGAAAAATGTGAGTTTTTTTTAAAAAGCATCACAAAGAACGAAGTAAACAAACGGGATGGATAAAGGTAATTATTTCTGTGTTGAACGGATGTGCAAGTTTATCCGACAAAAATGATGAAAACCCACCAGATTCTCTAGTGCTTGGTCTTGGTGTCTGGAGAAAAAATTCCAAAGTGAAATCCACATCAAATATCTCTTCTTATTTTTCATTCAGTGAATAAGTGTATGATTAAACAGACATCCTATCTCAAAATTCTCACACGTCAGCCACGTGTTTAAAGAGTCCCTAACACAAGCCAATTCGGTCACTGTTGGCTGAGAAGATTCATGGAAACCACACAAAGCTACTCTATTTGTTAGTGCTTCCTCTTTGCTACCTTTTCCTTTCTGATGAAAAGACACCAGCAAGAATTCTTGAGGGGCCAGGCTGGCTCACTGCAGTAATGTGTTAAGGAAAGAAATATCAAGTTGCCTGTTTTTAACTGGGCCTTTTAAAACACGCATTGTAACACATTAAATTACTTAAATCAGAGTTGAGATACTTTTATTTTTCGGCAAATGATCTGTTCAAGCCAAAAACTGCATTAGGCAAGTGGTACATCAATATCACAACTAGACTGTTAGCACATCCGTCATGCAGCCCTGGAATTTAATCTTATAGAGCTTCCCAGAACTGCTTTACATCAAATCTTGGCATTGTTCCCACAATTCAGCCAAACAGGTCAAAGTTTGCAGTCAGAGCCCATTTAGACCATTTCATAATCCTTCCAGTAGAATTAGAAATTCAACTAGTCTGTTCTAGATTACTGTAGAAAACAGCAACAGTTTTCATGAGGGGGATGGTTGCTTGAGTAACAAACACTAAATTAAAAAAAAAAAAAAAAAAAAAAAAAAGTTCATCAGCCAAAACAAGACTTACTACAAAAGACAAGGAGTATGATGCAGGAGCTGCACATACTTTCATATTTCCATTAAAAAGGCCAATTGAAGATTAGAAAATTTATAGTAAGCAACCTTCAACCTCAGAGGCCCTGATGCTTTAATTCATGGATGTGGTTTGAGCTAAAGACACATAAAGATGTCTCTTTAATTGATATAATCCATCTGTCACCAGAAACACATTTCTTGACTTAGTCTTCAGAAAACCATTACTGGTTGAAGAAGAAAAATGAAGAGGCAAGTGTCACTAGAGGATGAGCTCATGATACCAGCATGGACAATTTCAAAGGAAAATTACTAGCTTACAACTAATGAAGAAAGAGAGATTGAAAAGAAGTAACGATTTTTACCAGAACAAGTTTAACAACAGAAGTTAAAAAAAAAAGACCCATTAAAAAATATTTTAATGAATATAAATGGAAGAATGAAAGTGAAAAATAAGTTGCCAGGCTCTGGGAATCACCTTTTTCTTACTTTTAAAAGTTGTGAATTTAAGTGCTGCACAACTATAGATTAACCACTGGTGTGTACAGACCTGTAGCATTCAAGAATTTCCAAGTGTGCATCTAGTTTGAAATTCAGATTTTGTGCCGGTGACTCAAATCAGAATTCCTCACTTAAAGGCTAATATTTAAAATAATGTAAGTTGTACATATGAGCACTCCTGAATTTTCAGTCATCCATAAATTCCTTGTTTACCCCAAATCCAATCTCAGCAAAACACATACCCATCAGCTATGCAATCAGACACGCCAGAGAGAATACAAGCCTACCCATCTGTAAGAAGATACAAAGAAACAAGCAGCTTTCTTCAGGAGAGGAGTAAATGTAGGATTTACCCCCAAACACTAAAACTAGAGAGAAAACAAATAAATGAAATTGTCATTCAAGAGAGCTAAAAATGCATGAATACAAAAGGTTTCAGCCTCTTGCAGTGCATGCATGGGTTGTTACCAAAGCTATTACTTAAATAAAGCACTGTTTTTTTTCTTGCTAAAATAAAAAACTTCATATACTTTTGGTATAATCAGGAAACAGAACTGACAATATTAAGGCGTTGTTAAGAACTGCCTCTGAATATGTCAGAGAAAATAGACAAAAACAAAATTCTTAAAAAGAAAACCAAATAAAACCCCCCACTAAATATTATGTCAGTATTTTACTTGTCAGTACATTTTGTAGTATCAGTATTTAGAGCTACAGACCTTCCCAAGGGTTCTCAGTATTTACTCTTCAAGAATGTCTTCATATTTTACACTAAAAAACAGGGAAGTGAAAAAGTAATAAGTAGTATTTGAATTGCTCTAGGAGTCTATAGACATCCTCTTCGTCATAATCAATATATAGCCAACATACAAGAGGAATAAAAGCAATACATTCCTTTTTTTTTTTAAAGTAATGCTTTTCAAAAATGTGTCATATTTCAGACTCACCTAACAATTCCTGTCTAATTTTAAAATGACCTTGGGTTTCCCCCACTCTACAAAGAAAGGTCTTATTTTCCATTTATCTAAGATCAAATATCACTTAAATAATACTGTAAAAAAGCTATTTTTGGCATAAGGAAATCTGTTGCTTGCCCTTTCAGAATTTGTATGTTAGTTCAAACCAGTGGTACTTGGCTTCCAGGTCCATGACAGGGATAAGTTACTAAGTTACTAATGTTCAGTGTTATAAATCATAATGCAGACATGAACTTGGCAAGAGGACAGTCTTTTTATTTTTTTTTATTTTTTTATTTTTTTCCCTCCTCTCTCCTCTCTCATCCCTCTCAACTTCTGTCAAATTTAACTGGCCAAGATTCAACTGTAGTCCAGAATTTCCCAGAAATTATATTATTTATAAGAGCAAATAAACTTGCCATTCTACTGCAAAAGGCTTTTCTATTTTAAAACTAAAAGTCTACTAGAATATCAGCATCAAAGGCAAAAAAAACTTTTTCAAAAATTTCAAAATGCTTCTCACCCTTTGCTGAATAAGCATGTTTATCCTGGAATACTGTAGCATTAATATTTTATTTTCTCTTTTTTTAGTCTAGTTCAGGTAGGTTATACTTCAACATACATTTGGGTCATTTAAATGAGTTTGCTACATGGCACATTAGTAGATGTTAAGTCTATAGTGATTCTGAATGATTCTAAAGTCAAAGCCAAAAACCAGAAGGCTGGGCTCTGACAATTTAACTGAAGACTGCTTTGGAAGTCTCTAGGGAGTGAGGCCAGTAGTTTTTGAGCATACATGGCAAAGCAGCACTAGCTACAACAGGAATTTAATAAACTGTGTTTCGAATGGTTAGCCTGTGAAACAACAGAAATAACGTCACATTCATTACAATCCTAAGAGGGAGAGGAGGAGCAAGACTCAAGAGGCCCTCTAAGAAAGAAGTGGAGCAAACACTCAACTACAGGAGAGCAGATGAAGACAAGGAAACTGCTACCTCCTTCCACCTGCTCTTCCCTATTCCATCCATTTCCCTGCATATCACAGAAGGGCTGTTCTAATTTGCAAAAGAAAAAATCTTTAAGTGCCTACATTTTCAGAGGTCTGCTTATGAAAAAAACACAGATCCATAGAAACTTTGCAAAACCTATTCCATAAATTCTAACATTATATAGGTTTTTACAAGGATTAAGAGGCATCTTAAGTAATTATACTCTGAGCATTAACACACATTAGTTTAAAGTCACTAACTAGTCTTTCAGAAATAAAATTGTCAATTGAGTGTGAAGTGCATGAAGACAGACATGGCAAAACAAACTGACAATGTGATTACTGCATCTTCAGACAAAGCTACTAGTTATGATAAGCAGAACATTTTGACCTTAAATATATTTTAAAACATTTTGTGTTTTCAAGATTCCAAATACAATCTATAGCTTTTCTTATTTATATAATCTATTAATTCTAAACAAAGAAATAAAACAACTCTTCCCTACCAGGGATTTACACAAACATGCAGTGTCGGTGTTTTTGCTATTTTCATGCCAAATTTCAGCAATACTCTTCTTCACCACAACATCAAGCTCTTGTTAATAAGTTGCCTCAGGAATCAAGACAGACACTCACTTAAGCAGTATGCATTAAGCTTCACCACTTAATTGAGCCGCTACTTCTACTTCACATAAACCAAGCAAGTTACTGCCTTGCCTTGATTTCCCCAAAGGGCAACCACACAAACACAAAAGACGAGAGATTATATCTGAGACTTCTTAAACAAGTTTTCAGTTTCTAGTTTTAGTTCTACTCTTCCTGATAAGAAGTATATGACTTGTGTGAACTTGCAAATTAAAAAAAAAAAAAAAAAAAAAAAAAGAAATGCAATTTATTGGGAAAATCTGATGCTACAATAGACCTTTCTAGAAGTTCTGTTGTGCTACCTACCTGTGGAGCTGGTAAAGCACCCACAATTTACTATCACAGTATATTATAACCATGGAGCTAATAACCCTATGCCACAGTCTGGAAGCATTTCCATCAGTTTCTGCCTATTAATTCAACACTCCTTGGCCTCCAGGTTTTTCTTTGCAATTGTTCCAGTTATATATGTAAGCTCCAACTTGATTTTTATAAACTGAATGCTATCTATATTAGAACTACTAAAGAAGATCTAAGTTACATGCTTAACCTTCCAAACATTTCCACCACAGAAGGTGGGATTGAACTATCCAACACTGTCTCCAACAGGCCTTGAGGGGTCTCCACCAAAGAACATCAGAAGGAGAAAAAAAAGAAAAAAAAAGTCCAACTTCATGAGCACTTAATCTCTTCAGTGTATTTAACAATACTATGAAAAAAAAAAGTTCAAGTAAAACAACAAGTTATAAAAATGTTTTTCATCAATATTTATTAACTGTAACTACTGAAATGGAAAATATTCCTGACATTTTAGCAGGCAGTCTGAACACAGATATTCTCTGGCTCTCAGATTCTACAAAGCAATTACATAATAGGAAATATTGTTTTAACATGGGCAATTGTAATAGAGATTGAAATGGCTATAGGCCAGAACACTACACAGCTCAACTCCAGTGGGCCAGATCCATAAAAACGACCACATGACATTCAGCTTTCTATATCTAAAATACTATTATGAAGCCTCATAAGCTAAACAACATATGTACTTCAGTTTCCCATATTTCCTAAAGCCCCAGCACACAAATCCAGAGCCCCCTCCAAATATGAGAAAATGGCTCTGTACCCACTTCATCCAGACTCTAAGCAGGATTCGGAAATAAGGTATTCTATATGGCATAAATCCAAGATTTTCTGGCAGCAGGTAGCCATTTATTTTATATATATATATAAGATTATATATATATATATAAGATTACAGAACCCATTTTTAACAGTATCAAGATATGTCAAACCTAGGATCTACTCTCCTCTGCTACAGATGATGACCACCCCTTTCCTTTAACTGCACTAGAAATAACTTACAAAGTTACAGGTACAGGTAATACATATTCTTTCTCTTGAGAGTTTTCTGTTACAGAGAAGATAATTAAAAAATGAACCTAAATATGACAGGAAAATAAAGCTCACTCCAGGTGAGGCACTGATTGTAAAGTGACAGGACCAGTCCTAGCTTCATACCCTGCTGTAAGAGTCATTCAATAATTTTAGAGAAAGCCTGCTTTATATGAAATGCATAAACTTGTCCAGAAAACTCAATTTTGAAAGGCCTTTAGATTAAGCAAGCCAATTAAGAGGACTCAGAAGTCATTTAAAATGGGAGCACATTGAATTCATCTTGACAGTCCATTTCTTATACTGTGAGAGGTGTTATCTACAGATAAATGTTGTATCCTTATATAGTGGACACTATAAAGAAAAATCAGCATTCACTCACTTTGGCCTCCAGGTAGAGAAGAAAAATAGAAATAACTGTAGAACCAATGCTTCATGAGAACTTTTTTAATAACAAACGTAGTGAAGGACATATATTTGTGCACATTTGTTTGTGAACACCTGCATGTTATTATACTTCTTTTTACAGTTACATTCAATAGTCAAAAGATCTTACCCAAAAAAATTGGTTTAAAATTTCAGTTAAAAATTTGTCCCATGACCGTATCAAGTATATCCAGATTCTTATTAGAAAAAGCACAAATCAACTTACATTCTAATGGTGCCATCTGTCATTTCTTTTTTGTAATCTTCTGCCAACACAGCCGAAGATCAAATGAAATAAAATCTAAACATGAGGTTTTACTTACCCTGCCATAAGAAATAATGTTCAAGGTGGCAAAGACAGATCTGTTTGATAATTATGTATTTTTTGTTAAATTGTTCCATATGCTTAGAATTTTTGGGATTTAGCCAGGAAGAAAAGCAAAAGCACGTCTGTTGGTTGAGCAAATCCTCCCCGAAGTGTGTATCAAGTTATCTTTGCACAATGGTCCCTTAGGTAAAAAGGATTTATGTTAGCTATCTCAATGTAGTATTTTTAACAGTGAAAGAAAGTTAATTCCAGAAATGCTTATGTTTGTCTTTAATAGTTTAAAATACAGTAATAGAAAAATTTGCAAAGATATTCAGAAAATATCTATTGACAATATCACTTTATTCCTTTCATCTACTTTATCAGTTCTTACCTATTATCAATGACATTTATGCATTTATCACATCTTTTGTGATGAAAAAACATTTTTATACAAAATAATATGACAAAAGAAATAAGTTGTTTATAGCCCCTCTTTAATCAGAAAATAAGAGCTAAGTTTTAGTCTCATTTACAATTTGAAACATTCCCTTGTGTTCTAGGACACAAGTCATGAAATCAAAAGCTTGTTTTGATAAAACATAATGACTAGGATTAGTTTTAATACGTTTAGAAGGGAAATACTTAGATGACAGAGTACAAGACGCTGCGTAAAGATGAGAAACTCGGGCAGTGGGTGTTAATAGCAGAAATGCCACTTCCTGCATTCCAGGCCTTTGTTCAGTCAGATTTTAAACTAATCAAGACTGTTCTAATCAGTTTGCAAATAACATCAGAATCTGGCTTTTTTTTTTTCCTCCCAAACATACTGATATTATGAAACATCTTGTAGAAATTCCTGTCTTTACATTACAGTACTATTAAAAGAAACAGTGACATGAAAATTTTCTGGAAAGGCTCTGTGTACTTCCATTAATGACTTTCATATTACTTAAAAAAAACAAAACAAAAACAAACAAAAAAAAACTACTGTGTACTTTTGTAAACTTACTTGATGTATTAACTGTAAGGATAACATGCATTGTTTAAGTCTTGTTTTGAAGTTCTCCATTTTTCCAATAATGATGTTAATTTTAAAAGTTGGGCAACGTTTATGTATTTGTGTGTAAATAAATTTTTCAATTGGTTTACTGCGATACTAAGGCTTTTTTGGCTTGCCTGTTCTTTAAAAAAATATGTCTTTTCAAATGTTCCAATTCATTTATTCTGTTCATACTACATTACCTTTCTTAAATTAAGAAAAGTTTGTTTTTCAAAGGAATTATAATTCAAATTTTCACAGCTACTGGAGAATACGGTATTACAAAGCAAGAATAAGTCTCAGAAATACACTTAGAATTATAGCCTAATTAAATTATGACAGTTAAGTCTCATCTACCTGCACTGAAAACCAGTACAAAAAGTCAAACTACCCTTACTCTTGGAACAGGCACTAAGAATGAAACAAATGCAGTGACTCAAAGAACTTAAGGGCTTGACTGAGGAGGCTCTTAACACACTCCAACCGCCCTGACCATCTTCCTCCCAGAAGCTCCTACCTCTACCGCCCAGGGAGCTATAGGCAACCCTGTATTTGACTTTGAGCTGCAACAATTAACAGCACAGGGTGCTCAGGTAGAATTAATATAGAAGAACTTAGCTGAATATTCTAAGTAGTAAAACGCTACGGTTGATCAGCTATCTCCAGCCATGCAGGTTCAGCCATTTCTGCAAAGCCCAGCAGCTCAGGCAAGCCGGACAAAGTTGGACAGAACACATGTAGTAACGTCAACTGTAAACTCCCAATCTTTCAAGCTCCCTCTGTGTATGTTAAATGACGATTGCAAACGCCTTAATCAAACACTAAATATTCCTGAATCCAATATTAAATTTATCAAAGAGACTGGAAGATAACTACTGCTAATATCTTTTCCCTATAAATGTTTAACATTTCGTGAACAGATCCATCTTTCACCTCCTGCGATGCACAAATCATTCCATAACAACAAAAAGAAGCCACTCAAGCCATCTGCCAGAAGTCATGGTAATGTATTTTGCTTTATCAATTCTAGACAAATGAAAATGAATCCATACTGGCCTTAGTTTTGTAGTACGTATGTATCAACTACATATTCAGCTGAAAGGAAATTATTTCACCCCAAAGAAAAGTACGGTGAAACTTCTGACTGCTTCCTTAGCTATGCTATTCAAGGGCAAGTGAGAAAGGGAATTTAAAAGCATATTTCTGATGATGGTTTAATTAATATGTGTGCAGAGGAAGGTGTTGATCTGTATAAAGCTGAAGCCATCAAAACAACGGAGAAATACAAAGCATATCCACAAACTCCAATACAGAAATGATCTTTCATAGCCCCATAAGAGAAAGACTTGTCAGACATTCCTCCTTCAAGAACGCTTGGCTTTCTAGTACAGGAAAAAAAAAATAAACATTTTATATTGCTATGAATTTTTCTAGCCTATTTCTAGCTTTAGCAACAAAGAGAAGTTATTTAATAGCAGTATATTCAGTATTAGATATGTTTTCCTACTATTTGCACATGTAATGTTGTGAAAACTGCCGATAAATGCCTCTCTCCTAAAACATAGCACTATTTTACTAGTATAATTTAGAGTGCATTATAAATAAACCTGAGAGTTCAATAACGCATTTAAGACTCAAAAAGGAACTATGGGTGTTTAGTCTAGTAAGTGCCATAGTAATTTACAACTTCATGCTTTTATGTACCAAATGGCATTTCCAGCCTTAGATCCTAGTGCCAGAAAGTCTACTATTTCATTCCAACCATGTAGGTATAGGAGGCCAAGTATGTATATATAAATATATAGCTGCCAGATTTGTAGAACAAATTCAAGTGACAAAGTACTTGATGTCCAACCTGTTCCCTGCAAGCAAAGTAGCAAAAACTTCTCCTATAAACAATTCAATCTGCTTATAAAACAAAAGCCCAAATACAGGGACCGCATCTGATTACAATTACTATTTCATCAGAGCAAAAACTACAAAAAATCAGCTAAAATTATTTTTATTATTTGTATAATACTTCCCTTTATATTTTGCATGTATTTTCACTCCACAGAATGTGAGTGGAGTGACACTTCATTTTAAATTCTATTTATTTAAAAAAAAAATAAAAAAATCAGTCCATCATATTTTTCAGAGGAGATAACTACATATTTTTATCTGACAGCTAATATTGTTAAGAGTGTGATGCTGTACCTATGTTACATTGATATATTTTGCACTTACTGATCTTGCAGAATTTGAGATTCTTTTTGAATTACTGGAAAGTATGAAAGCACAGTTTAAGCAAATTAAGTAAAATTAAGTAAATCTGTTATGACTGTCAAGTTTATCCTGCAAGTGAAAAGGTTAGTTTGTGGCCTTAATATACATCTAAATATAAAAAATGTTCCATAATAAGGAATTTAATTTGCTGGAATAATTTCTGATAGAAAGTACTTCTTAATGAATGTAATTACTGTGCTTTGGCTACTATTGATTAAAATGAAGAAATAACTAACAAAATAAAAGTAATTAAAATACAGGGTAAGGCTTCCCAGGAATCTTACAGATGTTGCCAAATGGTCTACACCTTTGGTTTGGCTTAAGGTAGATGTAATTCTCCCATATCAATACAACATTGAAAGGTGATGGTGAGGCTCAAAGTTATAATTTTGATTTGTTTTTCTTTCAAGAGAAACCCTTATCTATAGCTTTGAAATATACCTTCATACATTTATTGGTATAATTTGCATTTTATAAGTCTCTCAGACTCGGAGTTCATTCTCTTGAGGGTTCACAATAAGCTTGGCCCTACAAGCTTCTTCCATTAAAAAAGACAACAGAACCTGGCCATGACACAAAGTCAGTAGATACCTCTCTACATAATGGAAAGAATTGGTGCTTCAAGAGGATTGCGAAGCCCTAGAATAAGGCCTGCAAGAACTGCAAAGCTGCAGAGCCAGTGTTCTTAGGGCATGAGACAAGGCAAAGAGACTAATTTTTACTTGTTATTCCAAGAAAACCCTTAAACTGGCATTTAGCTGTGTGCAATTACTTAAGACGATCAATTTTCTTCCCAGGTTTTGTTTAAGAACTTTTTAAGTGGTTAGATGGGTACTACTGCTTTGTAGCTAAAATAAGACCAAGTAGGTCTTTGATTCTTAAGGATTAAATACAACTGTGGCTAATTCCCAAAAATCGTGTTAGAAAAACTCTCTGAAAAACTACTAAGTATTCTCCCTGCCATAGCTTGCTATCCTAGAAGGTCACGAAATACAGTAGTGACGTGCATAGCTGTGCAAAAATATAGAGGTTAAGACAATTCCTCCAAAATACTCTTGAACCTCCCATTTAGTTTAATATGGTTCTAATTAAAGTTTACTCTAATAAGGCTGTGGGTATGAAGTTGACTAATGCGGGCAAAGAATCTTCTTCTAGATTCTTGAAAGATACCTCAAGTATGAAAATATTTATATATAATGTAAATTTCCATGTTTTATTTTCATCCTGAAAGGAATGTGACCCACTTTAAGAAAGAGACAACTGGAGGCTTGGGAGAATTTGCAAAACTAGGAGGGAGACACAGATACTTTCCCAAATTACTTCACACAGATAAGACCCCATAAAGTTTCAAGTAGGGCTGGATTCTAAAGAGCACCGGGAGACTTTGCAAAGGCCTTTTTCACCAAGACAAGTTTAAAGTAAAATGTTTTCTGAAAAATCAGAACTACATCTCTCTTGAAACCGTCTAACAACATAACCTTTCACCTGGTATAGTGTTCCCTCTCTTCTCATTTTCATTTACAATCCTCACTCAGATGAGTGCTTTCTGAAAAAACAGAAAGCAATAAATCCCCTTCTGTATACGTGCTCATTGGGAGGTTAGAGGCAAAAGTAAGCATGGCTATATTTCTTTCTAGGACAGATAAAGAGCTTAAATGGAGAAAAGAAGGTAAAGCCTAAAAATGCATAAAAGTGTTAGCTGTGTTATCACCCAGCTGGTCCCAGGGTACAGCCATACATGCCAAGAGTCCACCACATGGGATGTTCAGAGAAGACACAAGCAGATATCAGATAACCCATTTCTGTCCTCGCATCTCAGAGAGGTCTCTCATTTAGAAGCAAAAACTCCTCTATGCAATGTAGAGGTAACCAAGTGTCACTTGAGTCACACTGTTTCAGAGCAGTAGCATTTCACAGCATGGGCAACTCCTGAGCACTGCTCCTTTGACTGGTGAATGGTGATAGAAGTAAATGGCACAGAATAGAAAAAGGCTCAAAACCTCTTCTCAAACAGACCTATGTTATCTTGTTTTATGCAAATTATTTGATGGATTCTTCTGTTTTGAATAATTCAGAGGAATTCCAACCATGGCAGAAAAGCTACCAGGTTCTCTTGGAATTCTTGCATACACACCAGGTGTCAGGTAGGATGATATCCAGATGACATCAGGATGCCCAATGTCATCCCTCTTTCAAAAGTTTGTCCGCTCAAACACTTTCTTGTCTGTCCTTGGTATCTGCCAACACTTTCTTCTCTTTAAACCAGAAAAGGCAGGTGAAGGCTTGCTATACTTCTGTCAGTGTTAGTAATACAAATCTATTTTAATTTAGTCAATTACTCTTCCTATAACTTCTAATTGTCTTGCAGTATCCCACCACCTGTCTTTTCCAGGCTTCCTTACTGTTTAATACAAAAACATAGAATTATAGAGAGGAATATATTAAACTTCTCATTTATATACACAGCTTTCATGACTTCTCATTTAGCATTCTCTAATCAAACATCCTAATGATTTTGTAGAGATGTCCTCTGTTTTCATCCAATCTTGGCACTAGTTCAGTTGTTCATAGACTGTATTTTGCTGGACAAACATCTGCTAAAGAGGTCAGTAATAGACTGATATATCAATAGAATTGATCCTCTTCCTATGTTCATCAGCTCTTGAAATTTTTGTCCAACTTTTAATTCTAAACATGCTCTACATCATGTTTCACAAGTGGTCAGCTCAGGTCTGTTTGATGAAGGGTTATCTGGTTGCACATACAAGCTGCCCTGCCAAGAGTTTTTTTTTTTTTTTTTTTTCCCTTTACTACCAAGGCTTTCTCTTGTTTATCAAATCTATCCTTAACTTGGCCTGCACTGCAAAACAAGTGTAGGTTGTTTCTTTTTCACATTTTTAAACTCCAAGTCCTTTCACTATTGTGTCCGCTTTCAATTAAGCGAGAAGTTCACTGTCTGAGAAGGAAACCACCATGCTCAACATAGTTCTAAAAAGTCCAGACAACTAGCCACAATCTTTTAACAGTTTCTAGATTAGTGTTTCTTTCTGTATCATTCATATAAAGCATTAAACAGCAACAGAAAGGCTATAATTTGACGTAAGTCTAAACTGCTTTTTTTTCCTGACATGATTTGAGAGAAACTAATATCTAGTCATCGTCCTGAGTTCTGAAATCAGTTAAATCATTTTAGTGCTGTTTTTAAAATATTTTAACTAACTGAAATTAGAAAGTACATGTATTAGTTTTGTTAAACCCTTCATAATTGAGTTCAGCTATACAATTCTCATAAGATCAGAGGTTTATCCTCAAAAATCAAGGGATACAACATACCATGCATGCCACAAGCTTGAGAAAAGCATTAGAGTGATAAAGCCACTTAAAATGAACACTAGCATGAACATCAACAGTTTAATGCCTGAACTCCTCTCACCTGCTCTCTTCACTCTCCAAAACACATAAACTGTTGGCTAAATCATATTCCTGAAATCACAGCTGTTATTCTCTATAAAATTTACTGCTACCAAATAGTAAAATTGTATTGGCAACTAAAGAAAAATTATGACCAAAAGTAATGGTTTTTTTTCCAAACTATCTTTTTAGAATTAATATCTTGCATAATATCGTCTTGCTCTACTTTAGAAGAAAAATTACATGAATGAGACATAAATTGATAGTTTGATTGACTGATAGATTGATATCAGTGTTCCTTATTACACACAACAGATGATGTTAATCAACCCTGCTGGTTTATACAGAAATGCCTGTCTAGGCCTTTAAAGAAAAAGTCTTTACAAACAGAAGTTGCAGAATGAATTATTTTTCCATTGAAATCACACCAGAGGAGTTAATCTTCCTTCTAAGAGCACTGACAGTAGCTGTGACATTCTTAAACAAGATTGAAAAAGACACAGAAGAATTCCCCTTCCCGGTTTTAAAATTATGCAGCAAAACTAATGGTACTCTGGACCTGCCATACTGGAGAGCTAAAGGAATTTTGAAGAGTGTTTTTTTTGTTTGTTTGTTTTTTTTTTTTTTAATGTCCCTCTCTCCCCTTTATCTCTCTCTCTTTTTTTTTTCTTTTAAAGAAAAAGGAAAGAGTAACTATGGAATGTTAAAGCTTTCTGCAGTTGCCTCCCATAAAAAGGGAACATATCTTCACTTGCCACGAAGTAGTACTTAACATGCTATGTTTTCTTAAGTAGATGGAAAAAACAATTGAGTTGTGTGGGTTCTTTTTCTTAAGTGATTCTGGCTGAGGGATGCTCAGCTTAGTTGACAATGTGCTAACTAATCACTCCAGAAACACCACACGAGGTCTAGGACCCAAACCTAGGTCAACATGTGCCTAGCTCCAGAAAAGATGCTTAAAATTATATTTGGAAGACTCAGTCTTAGCTTGTGGAGATGCTTGCACTACCTAAATCAGTCACTCCCAGAGCGTGGTATGCAAGCCACTTCAAAGTTATCTTCTGTGTGTGGTAGGCATCAGCAGCCACAACTCTTCAGACAGGCAAAAATCAGAAGCTGGTGCAACCCATTAAAGTCTATGGGCTTGTCAGTGCTTCTGGCTTGGAGTGCTTCTATCTGGAGCATGTAGGGGTCCAGTTAGGGACAGGGAAACATATTTGGCCTCTCACATGGCCAAGAAATCATTTACATGGGAGCTGAAAGGCAAGAATGAGCAGCCGTCCCACTTTGCAGGAGCAGTTAGATGGTAGATAGATTAGAATGCTGCAAACCGTAGTAGCAGAGATGGAGTTTCAGAGTTCTTGTCTCAGAATATCACTGGTACCTATATGTTGCCTGAGAATTTCTGAACATCTCACAAAACAGTAGTTCACATCTTTTTAACCAAAAGCAGAGCAAACGAGAGCTGGAGGCGGTGATGTTTGTGTGGAAATAACCCTGAAGGATGACTATATGTGAAGTTTCTATTAAGTAGAAGGACAGTAATTAGTGAGCAGTGCTTTTATGGCTACTCAAATGCACTATCAGTTTTTTTTTTCCTGTAACACACACACATGCACAGAATGGAATCAACTCTTTACCTTTTTGCATTTACTTTAAAACAGAAAGGTAAACCTCAGAAAACATGCAGTCACTCAAATTCATCAAATCCTACGAGCTTTGAAGCTTAACAACCACATACCAAACTGTGAGCTGCTTGTGGTTTTCAAGATGTAAAGGCAATGAAATCCTGCTCCGTAACTATCACAAGGAGCAGAGTCACCTGCTGAATCATCTAAACCATTTCCTGGCACACCCATACTTCTTCTGAGATATTTGCCATTCGATTGGCTGCCTACATCTTTCTCAGCTTATTGGTGAAGTGGATGCCTCTGAAGTCCAACTCGCCATCAGGCCTATCCACATGGCCTCAGCCACACCGGCACACATAGACACGAGACAGACACAAAGAGGGGCAGAAGGGAGAGAAGGAAGAAAAGGAGAATTGCCAAGTTATTTGGGTTGAGGAACAAAGATGTCAAAGAACAGGAGATGTCAAAGAAAAAAAGATGTCATCAAAGAAAAAAAGATGTCAAAGAACAGGAGATGATTTACTTTCTTACAGAGCAAAGCTGATGTTGAGCCTCGCATTCCAGGAGCTTGCTGTGCTTTTTGTATTGCATCTCTATTTTATAACACAGAAGGGTTTTCTTTCTCCTATCACTTATTTTTCCATACTTCAGAACAAAGTCTAGGTGCATAAAGCTATTCAGACTTTCTATTTTTCTTAAAAATCATCATCCATTTGTTATACTTTCTATTTGGCACTTCCAAGTAGAAAATGGCAGAATTTAAATTGCTACTTCTGAAATACACTGTTAGAAACAGGAAATGCCATGGAAATGGACAAACCATTCCTCCTGACACCAAAGAGATACCAAAACGTCCCCAAAAACCTCCTTGAAAAAGCTGTTCTCAGTTTCGTATACAAACAGTCACTTTTATTGCAAAGTCTAGGAACCTAAAGTGATTTTCAAACTCCCTTTACAGTTCACAGTAATTTTATTGCCTTTTTAAAAAGGTTCAAATGGTTTCCATAAGGAATTCTTCTCTATCAAACTTGGACCTGGTACTCAATGTTTAACTGAAATCTATTATTTTTCCTCTATAGCGTTTTGAAAGAAGACCTTATATTTTGGCTTCATTCAACTGATGAAGCCCAATAGGTCTTTTGGCTGGTGAATTCCTTTCCTGCTGTTTCAACCAACAGCACGAAAGAGTCATAGACATAAATGAGACAGTTTAATTATTCTATTATTAATGCACAATGTATTTTGCCACAATAGCATTAAAAAAGGTGTAGGAGGGGATGTGGAAGGTTTCTTTGCAAGATTATTCAAGTCTAATCTTTGCTTATAGGAGTACAATTTTCAACAGACACAACTGAGGTGAAAACACATATAGCAGCAAAATAGTTGAAGTTGCTTCTCTATGTAAACTCTGAACTTTTCAGTAGTAATGGTCAATTGAACAAGTAACTGAAGAGTTTTCTGAACGTTTGATAAAGCATTACATGGACATCATATAGACTTTTGGAGATCTGCTTCCCTTCCTGCCCAACATCATTTTCTCTCCTTTTAAGTAAGGAGACTCAGTTCCATCTTGTGTGTTAACACCCACTGACCTGTCCTGCTAGAGCTGTGCATGGATCCCCACTTTGAGAGATGTGTCTCCTTGTTCTTTGTAGAAATCTCTAGTCCACCATTATCACACAGTGGGAGCAGCAGAAAGGACTGCTCAGGACAGACGGTGCAGAGCAGTCAGGCTGTTCTCAGTACTGCCAGAGGCAGCAAGAGCCACAGCTCTTGCTGGAAGGTGTTAGAGCAGTAGCCACTAACCAACATACCAATTCTTCAACTGTGATCAGAGAAGTAGAGGATTAAATAGCAAATAGGAATGAGCTGATACAGCAAGAATAGCTAATTCCCAATCAAAATGCACTTGCACCGGATTGAGCCAGTTCTCTCAGGAATTTAATGGTCTAGGTTAGAAAGGGACCTTTGGAGGTCATCTGGTACAACCTCTGCTCAAGGCAAGGCCAAAAAAGATTATCCACTTCCTAATATCCAACAGGAACTTCTCATGCTGTAATCTGTGGCCCCCACCTCTTGTCCTATTGCTGTGCACTCTGAGAAGAGCCTATCTTCTCTACGTGCTCCTGTGAAGCAGTGAAATACAGCAACAAGATGTCCACTTGGCCTTCTCTTCTAAATGCCCAACAAGCCCAGATCTCACAGCATCTTCTCATGTGTCTTTCATTTCACCTCCCTAATCATACTGATGGCTTTCACTAGACTTTCTTCAATTAATGTATCTTACATTTGGAAGACCAATATTGGACACATTGCTCCAATGTAGTACCAAATGCCAGACACTTCCTGGTCCTGCTGGCTACACTCTTGCTAATACAGCCCAGGACACAGTTGGGATTTTTCATTGCAGGGAGCCATTGCTCATATACGCTCAAACTGCTGTCCACTAGTACAACAAAGCTGCTTTCTAGCTAGTCAGTGCTAAATTCATACAGTTGCATGGGGCAATTCTAGGATGCAAGGCTCTGTCTTCGCAGAAATTCATCTCATCTCTGAAAAAAACTCCAGCATATCACTGACCCCCATTTAGTATCACCGAAGAATCTGCTGAGGAAAGCTGGCTCTGTCCACCTGTAGCACTGGCCCTGCTATTAAGTCACGGGGGCCATCAAAAATAATGGGTGTGCTGATTGGGACCCTTTGAGTCCAGCGCTCCTGAGCATTTCCCCTGCCTTCCCTCATCCCTTCCATTACATCCTCCCTGCTCCCAGAGGCCATCTATCCAAACCATAACTCATCAGTATGGCAATAAAAAAAAAACAAAATGCTGTGCTGAAGGCCTTGCCTCTCCCCTTATCCAAAGAACCAAGTGCCTGTCACAAAATCACAAAGGATTGGTCAGATGAGATTTTTTCCCTTGGTTCACAGATTGATGAGAAAAGCATTTTCATAAAATAAAGGCTGAGGAAAGAAAACTTCTTTGTCTAAATCATTAGTCAATTCAGAAGAATATATCCACATGGGACTGAGAGTACCTGACCCTCCTAAAGGCAGAAAGTAATTGCAGGTATCCCAGCAGACAGGCAGCCTGAAGCTGCATGGAAGTGATAAAGGAGGATACTAGAGGATATTCCAGAAACATACACTCTGATAAAATCCTAAAAACTCTTACAGGGCTCAAGTGCTAAACACCACTGATGTTGAACATCCTATGGAAGGGCAGAGTCACTGCATCCTGCCTTCAGATTCTGATGGGTTGCACAAATAGAGAGAATTCTTTCTCTTCCACATCAGCAGATAGTTAGTCATTTGGCATTTAAACAATCTGAGCAACACAAAGAGCAGGAAACTGCATGTACACTTTTATCCTTTGTAAGGATCAGCTACAGAACACAAAATTACATATATTATGCTCCACCTGTCCATGAAGCTTCCCATTAAATAGGTCAAGAAGGAACATCAGCAGCCTTAATTGCCAGTGTACCAGCACGACACCAGATGTATTTCAACATCTTAATGCGGTCAAATCCCTGGCCTCAGGTAAGACACTGCTTACAGCAGCACACAAAGCACAACAGCTTCAGAGCAAAAATTAAGGGCAGCTGTTACAAAGGCAGGAGAAAAGACTGCAATTGTCTCAGATACATTTCTCCTTATCACTGTTTGATAAAAGATCACAGACCACCAAATAGTACAGGAAGAAATGGAGCTGCTATTAACCTTTCTTCCAAACACAGAAAATATTTAAAATCAAGACACATGAGATATTCAAAGTCATTAAGTAAATTATCCTTCAGTTGGTAACTAAAATGTAGGCAAAAGGCAAAAGTTAATTTACTAAGCTTGAGGAGGAGAAAAAAGAAAAAAATCAAAAAAAACAGCGAAGTTAAACAGTATATGCCTTCAGAATACCTCATGCTGGCCCATAGGAATGGGCATTGGGAAGAGGGAGTGAAGGAGTCTGATGGGGTAGTTTGTTTGACCAGAAAAAGCAGAGACTTGCTTCAGTAAATTCCTGCTTTATGGAATCATTTTAAATGTGTATAGTTTCTTAGAGTTTATTAGAAGTACATCACTATGCCATGCATAAAGTGTACAGTAGCAACTAATTCAAAAGACACATGGGTTGAATTTCAAGAGCCAATTTTTCAGCAGAAAAAAAAGCATCTCTTTACCCAATTAAAGAATATACAGAGCTTAGTATACATCACTGACAGCAACTAATTTTTGCATCCCGTTGACTATCCATAACCAGCACACAGCAAAATCAGTTTATTTGAAACTACTTTAAGAAAATGTAAGAAACAGAAGAGAGATACTTTAAATTTCTTGAATAACTACTTAGTGCCTTGTTAAAACATACAGCTTTGACAGTTCATCACTGCACTGAGATGCAAGGCTTGAGTTTTGCCCCAAGAAACAGCTGTGGATAAAAGACCTGAAACTCAGGAGAGCACTTTACTTTTTCTTGTATTCTCTTAAAAACAAGTTATAAATTAGCCCATTACATCATAGCCCAGTTCTGGTAACTAGAATTAACTTCTGGTTATCTGGGTAGATTTCCCAAATGATTCACAAAGCAAGCACTCTTTAACCAGTACTGCTCTAGTACAGCATTTACACAGTAGAAACTGCTTCAACAGTGCTAAAGTTTTTGTTTACATAGGAAAAATAAACTATGTTTTAACTGACTAGAATTGTAAACATCTACAGAGCTCATACAAGTGAGTCTTAATTCCTTATCAGAGTACAGATAGGGTCAAACAGGAAAAGCTACAGCATTTCTGATACCAACAAGCGCACACAGGAGCAATATTGCTGACTCATACTGGGACACACAGCATGAAGAAAAAAGGTCATTTCAGCATTTCAGAGTGTTTGTACACATTTTTAAAGAACAATCATTCTCAGTTTTTAAATTACCAGGATGTATTTTTAAGATTGTAGTCAAGCAAGATACAAATGGCTGAATTATGAGATACACGGAACAGCCATTGAAAGTCTGAGGCTACCTCAAATTAACTCAGAGTTTTGAACTCCCAAATGCCTTTGGAGGAGGAATAACCAGGTTCCTGTTGTTTCTATAACAGAAACAAAGACAGCCCAACATCTTATTAGCAGGTATGACAGTGCAGCAAAATAAAAACATCAAAGACCACAAGATTTGGAACATACAGTGTCAGAAGAGAAGTATTTCCTGAGGTTAGCCTTTTATATTCCTACCCATTTTGCTTTAGAGCATCATACTAACCATAACATTAATTCCAGGAGCACTTTTACAGTTAACCTCAAGTAACTCGTATTTTAGGCTCTGTTCTTGCACTTTTCATGGCAACAAGTATCCAGAGCAAAGTCTATAACTACATTCATAAAAATACGTATATATACCTGTACTAACAACTGCTACAGAAAGAGAAAATACTATTCATACACAGACTCTTTTTCTCAAGAAACATTACAAAAGCTTTGTGGCATGTAAGAGGTCCCCACATTGACTTTCCATGTGCTTTTGATTAAGTAATTCATACAGAGAAGAGAGATAACCTTTTATTTCTCTTCCTTGCAAAGGGAGTTCTAGCAATGATTAACAACATTACTACTGAGAAAATACAGTGTAACAACCCAGGAAAAGAAATCCCAGAGAGCACATTAACTACCAGTACCTGCACTTAATTTCTCCTCTTCATCCTACAATTATATTGACATATTACACACTTATCAACTGAGACTTTAGACTTCAGATGAATATATAGCACTTACTAAATGTAATAAATAATCTATACAGGTACAGTGCTACCCAAAGAAGTTATATGACTTGTGACACTGCACAAAGTGATCCTGATTAGGACGGGAATAAGAACACCACTATGCAAATGAATACGTTTTGAGATTAAAAGTGATGTCAGAGCTACAAGGCTCTAATCACTTCTCAGACTTAAATTATAAAACCTCATAGCCTAAATCCCTACTTATGTTCTGTTACGCATGTTTGCCTGTACCTGAGCAACAACAAATATTTGTTACAAATCTCAGGGTGGAACTGGAAAGCAGGGTTTAGGAAATAACACGGATTGTATGAGACTGAATAGCGTGATACTGAAATAACCCTACAGTTTCAAGGGCCATTGGAATGATTCTGGAGGGAAGTTTAGAAAACCACACAGAAGGCGGCGTTACTGTTTATGAGCTGCGTATAATCACTAGGAGAACCACCAAGATGTGTGATGAATTTATTTTTTTTCTGTATAAAAATCAGGTGGCACTCAGTGTCTTGCAAACTGAGGTGCTTTTTCCCTTTGGGAGTAAAAAAGGTCTCAAAGGGCAGTCAGCCATGCCTCACATGACACTCAGATCACTCAATCAAAAATGTTTACGCATACAGTAGGAAGAATGAGGAAAGAAGATAAACATGAAAGGAAAATTGCACTTGCAAAGAATATATGAGGAAAGTTACACTAGCCAAGCACACCAGGTAGATATAATTGCTTGAAACAGAAGTAACTAGATCTGCTTTATTACTCTTGTTTTCATCAATTATGTTGTATTTGAGGGTTTCTGCTTCCTAAACACCTGGCAAAAGGGTTGCCTATATCAGTTAGGCCACATCAACTAGACAGGTATTCTCACGGTGACAGAATAGATCCTTTGTCTCCCACTTCACACATCTTCCCAGCTGTGTTTAATCTTAGGATACACTCTTCAGAGCAGAAATACACACAGTAATGCTCTCCAAAACAGGCAGTATGATAGAAGAGCAGGCATCACAAGAAAAAAGGCATGATACAAAAGGTGTTTTACATTATAAGAATGGGTGCATTGCAATTTAAGCCATGTTACATCAAAGAATGTGTTAGTTTTATCACAAAATAAAATTAAGCAATGCAATCTTACTGGGAAAAAAAAGACCTTAATTATTTTGCTATTTCTGTCTTTGCCAGAATCATTTTTTGCATAAAACATAAGAACACCATTTTGAACTAAATTTTCACAGAAACTTTCTTCTGTAACACAGAATTACTCTCCAGTAAACAAGGTGGAAAAGGACAGAAAGGCAAAAGAACATACTATAAACCACAGAAATTCATAGCAAAATGGATAAAAGACTAATTAATAAGTAACATTTAAAATGTTGTTTATGATGTATTGATACATGTACATATTACTTCACTTTGTGTTTAATCTTTTAGAAACCTTAAAAAAAACATATTATCAGTGCCAAAACACTTAAAAAAGTAATCAGTCATACCAACTCTTTTATCTGTGCTCCTTGTAACTTATCTAAAAGCTTAGGAAGACTCATTGTAATTGCTACTGCAATACGGT
>JAUBOD010001092.1:285840-301759 GCA_032353885.1 Nothura maculosa
GGGGGCGGCGGGGCCGGGGCCGGGGGCAGCGGGGCCGGGGCTGGGGGCAGCGGGGCCGGGGGTGCCCCCTGAGGGCAGCGCGGGCGGGACGGACGGGGCTCCTCGCTGTAGGATGCGGCCCGCGCCTCGTTAAGGGCTGCCCCGTGACTTACTGCGCTGACATGCTAAACTAAACACTTGCTTTAAAGGCAGGGATCAACATCACTGAGAGCACAAGGTGCTGCCAAGCTGCTGACAAATAAAACCGCTGCAGAGGGCTCCTAATGCGTTTCTGAACCTCTGTAGCTGCTCCCCCCCATCTTCTTCCTCTTCCCTTTCACAAGAGCAGAGCTCTTACCCCCAGAATGACTACAATAAATTTTGTCTCAACACTAAACTCGGGAGACTGGGAGTCGCCCTGTGTAAACACAAATTATACACAGTCATTAGGGAGACAAGAGCCTGGCTGACCCGGGCTGGGAACCAGGAAGAGCTCGGCCTGGCTCTCACTGACACCCGCAGAGCCCGGAGAGCGCCAGGCCCCGCCAGGGAAGGGCAGCGGCGGTGCCAGCCCCTCGGCAGCTCGCAGGACACGGCGAACGGGCAGAAACGCGCGTTTCTCGCCGCCGTTTCCCGCGCCCGGCTGCCGTGAGGCTGGTGTCCTTGGTGCTGGCGTGCGCAGGAGTGGCAGGAGCGGAGCGGGCGGCGGGAGCGCGCGCCTCTCTGCTGCCCTCCCGCCGCCCTGTGCCGGTTCCCGAGGATCCCGCTGCCCTCGGCGGGCGGCCCAGGGAGCGGCGCAGCGGGAAGCAGCCCCGTGCCTGAGCCCGGGGAGCGGCCCTGCCCGCGGCCGCCGCCATCCGCGGCCTGGGCCTCGTCCCCGCAGCCTCGCGGCTGGAGCTGGGCACCGGGCGGCACGCTTATTTACCGGCTTAATTGCTCGGCTTTAATTGCCTGGGAAGCCGTCCCGGGCGCAGTGCACGCGGAAGCCACAGTACGCGGAAAACACGTAGCTGGACCTTAAAATGCTCGTATGCTTGCTCGTGTGCACATTGCTGGTTAAATGGTGTTCTGAAAAATGTGTCCTCAGCACACGAACTTGGCTTACAAATTTAGTGCCATGTTGTCGTGTTCCTGAGGAATCTTCCCTTACGGAATAAAAGGAGGACAGTGAAGTGCAGCACATTTTATTTCCTCCTTTTTTTTTTTTTTTTTTCCAAGCTCCTTTCTCTTTTCAACCATAGGACTGAAAATGCTTTTTCCCTTTTTTGTTCCCCTCAATCCATTCCCTCTACCCAGTTTCCTCCAACTCAAGTTGGGCTCAAGCAAAAACTACCCAGTCTTTCACTTCTTCACTACCTCAAGATCTCAAGTATTTCCTGCCTCAAGATCTCAAGTATTTCCTGACCTTTCCTTGTTTTTCCTTTTTTTTTTTTCTTTTTTTTCTTCTTTCCCTGCCCAAATGTCATCTGCGATGACCTGTCTGCTCTCTCATCTCTCAGCTCCAGGCTTACCGGGGGCTACCTTAGCCTCCCATGTTGGATGTCATCTCCGAAATCCCTGACGTGGCACTGGGAATGTGCATGATCCCAGTGGAGCACAGTGGTTACTCTCTGACAAGGAAAACTTGTGCTGCTCAGCAGAAAACACATCTTCCTTCTGTTTGCAATCCCTTTCACTGCCTGCTATTGCAAACTCGCTGTTATGGGTCATTCGTGTTACATGTCATCCATGTAACAGACCAGTTATTTCACATCTTCAGAACAGGGAGGATAACAGAATGCAGAGAGAAATTCTATGTGTCTAGGCCATAGAGGCACAATTACCTAAAAATCTCTCTATAACATTATCCGCAGTTTTCATAAATATTTCTTTTCCTGGTGTATTTTTTTTTCTGTTTCTTTGCCCAATCCATGATCTCGTTCAGTGTTTTCCATTTTTGGAAATTGTTGCAGAATTGTTGCCTCATATTCAATATAAAATGGGCAAAAAATGGAAAACTGATTCAGCAATCTTTCAGTCTATAGCAGACAAGTTTAGTAGTAGTAGTAGTAGTAGTAGTAGTAGTAGTAGTAGTAGTAGTATTTAAGATAACATTTGCTCAGATTTAACAACATGTTTGGTCTTGGAAAAGGTAGTTTAGGGTGATCTCACCTAGACATTTGAAAGGATTTAACTCTTATGCATCTTCATGGACCATAGAAAGAAGGGTCTTTCAAGTAATTTCCACAGTTTTAAGTAGCCTTTTCTTTATTTGCATCTATGCCACAACCCATGTGGCCTAAAATCTCTCTTCATTCCTTTAAGATCTGTCTTAAACCCATTGTTTCCATTAGCATTTTGCATATTTATTCTTGTTGTTATTGTTTTTATTTAGGTTTTTTTTTCTCCTTTGCATTCATCCAGTGATGAGATCTGTTTTGAGAAGCTGCAATGTGTGTGTTTGTCTCTCTTATGCATCCTGCTTTTTCCCATCCTGAGCCTGTTATGGATCCTCTGAAGCTTCCAGGGTTTCTGTTCATCCACACTGAAACCTGCGCCCCAACTCCGGAGCGACGCTGTTCTCGTGCTCTGAGCATCAGTTTGTCCCCTTTCTGCTACTGCTGCCCTGACACATCCCTGCTCCGTTCTGCCTCCTGCACCCTCGCTGGCTTCCCAAGGTGGGCAGCGGTTTGGAGAAGGGGTGTTTACTAGACAGAGAGAAATTCCTGAGTGGGCTGGAATTTCGCGGGGTCACCACGAGACCAACAAAAATCTTGTCATTTAGGAGGAATTTATAAGAATTATAAACATTGCTTGTTATCTTAGGGTCATCTCTGACTCATTTCTATCCTTTATCCTCCTTTTTATGTCCAGGGCCAAAACTTGACTTTTCTTAGATTAATTCTGTGTGCTGACTTGTTCTAGCTGTTTGCAATGCAAAGATCACAGAAGAAATGTGGTTTGGTTATCTGTGGTTTCTTTTCTGTCTCCCCAGAAATGGGAAAGGACAATTGTGAATTAAAAATATCATTTTTCATCTCAATTTGGGGGAATATACTGAACTACCATTGACACGGTCTTCTTTTTTCTTTTTTTTACATGGTATCTTTGTCCTTCTGGAAGAATGTCTCTTAACTCGGATGACTCTCTTCATACTCAAGTATGAAGTGAGCTTAACATCTAGGAAAGATGGAAGATTGCCAGCAAACAGCCTATGAATTAGTGCCTGTAGTGACTACAGTCATAAATATATAGTAGTTCTATAGTCTCAGATGATTTACAGTCACAAGTATGAGTAAATATAGTAAAAGACGTAATAACTAGAAACATAAGCACATTGAAAAACCTAGAATATGGAAGGAAAATTTGCATCTGTTATTTTTTTTACAAGCACTTGAAATCTATTGTATCTAGAAAAAAAGAAGCTCCCAGATGTGACTAATCACATGTTGCTTTATGATAACTTAGTCATAACCAGAAGTACAGAAGCTTCATTTGCATTTATTAATTGAACTATGATTTTAAATTAATTGAATTATGATTTTAAAGTGAATTCGATTTTCAATAAACTTTTTTATGCTATTTTTATTTCTGTTGACATAGGGCAGAATCAGCTCATTCTTTTTTTTTTTCTTATTCTTTTCCCTCTCAGGCTCCTATTCCCACTTACCCCTGTGGGAGCTTCTGACGTGTAAATGCTTAAAATAACACCCAGTTTTTCATTTAGTGTTTAGGTTAGGGACCATGTATCATAAAGGATCTCAGATATGAAACATAGTTATTTGGATAAGTAGACTATGAGACTTGCAACATAGTTAATTCTTGAAAATCTTAAGGTACTTTGATTATTTTAATTTCATTGAAGTAGTCCTAATCCAATTAAATTTAAAGTCTCTGTTTGGTGTCTATTAAGTGTCTGCTAAAACAGAGGCCAGAAAAGTCCTGAGATGAAAAACACATTTGGGGACAAGGTTCAACACTTTCCACTTCAAGAAGATTTGAAAAACTGAAGAGGCATCATCTGTGAGATGGGATCAGGGTTCCACTGAGTTTCTAAAAATTATAAAATAAGAATGTACAGATTTCACTTGTAAGTCATGGGAAAAAATGTCATAAACCCCATCACTGCGTATGAAGTATAAAAATCAGTACATGGTTTATTATTCTCTTGTTTTTTTCTCAGATATAACAAGCTATATAACAGGCTTTAACAAATGTATGTAGACATAGCTGCTCAGTTCATTCTCAGTTCAAGAAAATGCTCTTTAATTAAAAAGAAAAGGAAAAACCTTAAAGAGCTTTGCAGAGATAGCAAGCAACTCACCTGCCTAAAAACCATCAGCTCTTTCCCCCCACAAACACTACAAGCAAAATTTTATCTGCCTAATAGAGTGTTCACTTTCATATCATACCCAGCGAATCCCATGTATTTCTCCCTAAAAAGTAAACATCTGCCCCTTGTTCTAGTCTACCAGGTTCACTTCTAGTCAAGTACTGGGGGGCAGGTAACCATCAGTGATCGCAGCTCATCTCTTCCAAAGGACAATTGAGAAGCACCTAACAGAGCTTAGCCTCTTAACCAAAACATCCACAGTCACGGAGCTGCTTGCCTGCTGCTTCTTCCTTCTCTCCTCACTCTTCTACTTTTCTCTCAATACACTCTCAAAAATTCTTTTAAATGCCCATTTCATATTTTAACCTTCCAATTGTAATTTTCAGTTTCTGTCTTGAACTGCAAAAAGGCCTTCTCCAAGCACAAATGTTAAAGCTTGAGGCGGGCTGTAACAGCAGATCTGCCACTGTAAATCCCACTGTAAATCCCTTCAGGAGAGGAAGAAAGGCTTCTGAGTATGATACAGTATCTGAGCCATCATGAATGTCACCTTCTCCCATCTTACATGCAATACAAGGTTATTTTTGCCAATGTACCACAGGATATTTAACAAAATTAGAAAATCCTTACAGACTTTTCATCTAAGAGTGGGTGAAAAGCCTGCAATATATTTAGGCATTAATCATGACATTTAATAAAGATACTCAATTTAATAAAGATAATAAATGTGCAGATACTAAAGTAGATAGTATTCTGTATAAGAATCTGAACCTGTTCTGGCTTTGAATTTTTTCTTATTTTCTTGTTTAAATAAACTCACTCCATAGGGAGTTTCTATTTGTTATGACAGTATATAGGGAGTTATGTCTGTGACTACAAAATCATTAAACCAATGCTGTTTTTGCAAACATTGTTCAGTGTTCATGTGTCACAGTCAAGCATTGTTGGGATCAACAAATACGGAAATTATGTTTGCCTTATGTTCACAGAGTAATTCCTTGTCACTGGGGCTAAGTGGCACACTATGAATCACACAGAATCACAGAATCATTAAGGTTGGAAGGGACGTCTAGAGGTCATCTAGTCCAACCCCTCTGCTCCAGCAAAGACACCCAGAGCATGAGGCACAGGGTGGCATCCAGGCAGGTTTGGAAGATCTCCAGAGAAGGAGACTCCACAACATCCCTCGGCAGCCTGTGCCAGGGCTCTGTCATCCACCCATGCACACTATTTTATTTTCTTAGTTTCCAAATTGAGGTGTTTACATGCAGACTACAAATTGCTAATGCTCACTAATCTGTGGTAACTCCTGACCTATGCCTAGGAATTATGTGGGAAGGTGCCCAAACTGTGCAACAGACCGTTCTAACAATTTAGCACTGCAGGTGAGTGAGATTTCATGTTTAGGAAGTTCCCAGGCACTGGTACCTTTGCTAGTATAGATACACTTGAGTTTATTTCCAATACTTTTGGCCATAAATGAAACAAATAGCCTATAATTATTAGTATGCAGAAGCAGGAACATTTTGGTCACAGCAGCAAATCACCATAACAATCAGCAAATATGGGCAGCAGATGGTCCAGACATTGCTGCACCAAGAGCTCTTATATACAGAACAGATATATACAGAGCCTTTTTCCTTCTGCCTTAAAAGACTGCTAAACTATATTTATTAATAGGGCTTTGTTGCTAAATTGGCTTATAATATTAACAAAACCTGTGGTCTGAGAAGGCCTGAAGCAAGCTTGTGATTATGATGTCTAACTCAGTAGGCTGTAAATTTTCTTTCTGCTCTCATTAAGAGGAAAGAGTATACACAAAGTAGGACTAATGGGTAAAAAAAACAATCTAAATTAGAAGTGACAATACAGTTGCTATGCCAGAGCTTAATTTCTGTAGCAACAGACCTGCCTGAGCTAATTTTGATAAATATAGTTTAGTTGTCGTGAATTTTAGTTTAGGATTATAAAACTTATAAAACCTTTCCATTGCACAGAGCAACACAAGTCACAGCTGTGTTGTATGCAAGCTATTAATGTCCATTGTATTCTTTCCCTTGTTCATGAGACTTCCTATCAAATCTAATAGGCTTATGTATAGAAGAATATGGGGAAAAAATCAAAATAGATACACAGATGTCTGAATGCCAAAGGCCAACGCTAAAAACAATATGCTGTCTATATAATCACATAGCGAAATTTCCATGGACATACTGAGTAATGAATTATGAAAGAGAACAAAAACAAGAAAGCTAAAAGCTACGATTTTAATAGCCTGCTTGAGTGAAAACACAGTATGTGTTAGTTCCTTTCAAATATTTTTTTTTCTGACATGATAGGAAACTAGTTGTTCATTGAATCCGTATTTCTGAAAGCATAAGGAGTCTATCTGTGTCATACCTGAGAGCCAATTGCCCAGCCTGTCCCTAAAAGCCCTCTGTGCTGCCGCTTCCTCGGCCTCCCTGGGGAACCTGCTCCAGCACTTACTGTTGGAAAGTGACTCCCATGAAAAATTGTGTAGGCCTGCAACATCCTTTGCTGCCCAAGCGAATACTGCTTTTCAGTTATTCCTACAGCAGATTTTCTTTGATTGTGGCTGTGACTAAGCAAGTCAAGGAAAAACATAAGCGCGGAGGACATTTTCTCTGTTAGGACAGGCGTGTAGGAAAACTACCATCCTGAATCCAGAAAGCTACCATATTACATATAGCAAATAAGAGCACTGGGAAAAAGGTAACAGGAGTGGGTAGCTTATCTCTCCCTACAGACAGTAGCCAAGACATGTTTTCCCTTCTTCTCAGCACTGCAGAATGTGCATGTACACAAAACTGTCCCCAAGCCATTTGATATATTGTTGGCTTTATCCATTGTCTTTTCCTCACGTTTATCCTGTTAGGCATCCTAACTACACTCTGTTTACATGTATTCCTAAGCAAGTTTCAACTGTTGTTAACTACATATCATATTTATAGTCCCTTTATCTCTAGTTCTCTGAATTCAGTCTGGCCCACAAAGAAGCTTGTAGTATTTAAAGCTTGCTAGTAAATACTGCTCTGGAAACCTCATCAATGTGCTGTATCTACAATAAATAAAATAAAATAAAATAAAATAAAATAAAATAAAATAAAATAAAATAAATATTTAAACTCCTTGTTTGTTGTGATTTCCTTGTTACTTTTCACCACCAGGTAGGTAGCTTCACTTTCAACATAGAGTCTCAGGAGAAATCGGAAAAGTAAGATTTCTAAAAAGCTGTCTTTTAAATGTTTGTAGACATGGACAAAAGAGTAGAACAATATACCTAGAGTCTTCTTTTCAGAATATTCCTTAACCTTTTTTACATTTGCACCTAGTAACTATTCTACATTTTGCACCTAGTCTAGTAGCTAAGTATTAGCAGAGAAAACCCAACCCCTGTAAACTTAATGTATGTATGACTGAGCTAGCATGTATTTCTTGGGTTCTGCTGTTTAACTTTCCATAATGTTGTAATAATGATTACAAGGGACACAACAAGCCAGTTAACTGGCTTGTTAGGCTATTTGTTTCTGCTTCTCTTTGTAGCCCTGTAGAGAGAAGCTACTGCAGCTATACTTGGTAGTTCAGCTCTGTGCATAATTCTCAAACTTGTCTACTGTAAATGAGGCAGAATAAAGAAAACTGTCAGTATATGACTTGCATCCAAAAATGTTCTCATTCTGATAGTTGGAAATTTAGTTACATCAAAATAAGGGTGGTGGATTTTATTATACAAGAATAACATTAAGTCCAAGAATTTCAGGCCAGTCTGCCCTATTGTGTTCCTGGTGCTGTTACTGGTGCTTACTTTCCTGGGTTTGTTCCTTCAGCATCCAAGTACAGTTTAGCAATAAGAAGATGAATAGTTGCTATAGTAACAATTTCACACAGACGTGATTAATGACATTAATCTTGATAATGATGCTATAGATTGCTTAGGATGGTAGCTAGAAAAACCTATTCTGATCCTGGATGTGTTTATTAAAACTGCTGTCCATAATTAGTGTAAGCTCCATCGCGTACATGCAACAAACCATCCTACAAAGATTTTTATATGCTAACATTCAGTCAGAAAGAAAAAAATAACAACAGACTGTATCCAGACTCACAGCAGCATTTTCTACAAATGAGGAAGAATTTCTAGTTTATTCCACAAAGTTTCAAGGAAGAAAATAAAAAATATTAATTTCTATCGAATTATTATTAACAGTAGTTATTTAAAAGATTTAAGGGGGCATTCATATGCTGAAAGAATGACTAATATTAATAATATGTTGTGCTGCTTTGATTGAGCCACTTTCACAAAGTCAACATATTTGCATGTATCTGAACTGCAGACATGCACATATTCTGTATTTTCAGAACTACTTGATATAAGTACTACTTATTCTTCTTTGTATCCTTTATGAAATAAAAACTATTTTTGAGTCAATAGGTTATTTTGCTCTATAAACAGCTAAGAATTCACTTACGTTTAGTCTGGTAGTGTTTCCCTACCCTTTCAATCTGTTTAGCTTAACAGATGTACAGAGGCACACAGATGGAAACAAATCAGTCCCTTTTGAGCTGCTTGTTTAAGAAAATTATAATCAGGACAGCAAGCTGGTGGCTCTCTTCCTGTTTTCTCCTGAAACTGAAACTATTGCAGAGGGGATATAGGGAAAAAAGGCATGTCCATTTCTACAAAACCATGTTTTTCATTCACCTTCCAAATTTCCAGCCTACCTCATTTCCAGAGATCACTTCTATTTAAGACTAGAACTGACTGCCCTCATTACCTGCGAGCAGGATGCTGCTTTCCAAGGGATCCTGCTGAGGTTAACGGTTCATCCAAACCGCAGGAGCTGTTGGTCCCCAAGGCTGGGTGCACATGCTGGCTGCATCCTGCAGCAGGATGAGATGAGCTGCAACTCAACATCTTTTCCTCTTTCCCCTACTCTCAACACTCAAGCCTCCACTGGAAGAAAAAGCAGATTCTCTGCTCGGAAGGAAAGCAATATGCACTGTGCATCTGTGTAGCTGAAAGGCAGGATTAATTACAGAGTATTCCTGTTGTGTAGTCTAAATGCAATCAAGGAAGAGGTATTACTGAATATAAGACTAGCAGAAGCTAACCAGCTAACAAGTACTTCTGCAATTTCATCATATGTTTCTGAGCACTGAGTGGTAGGATTCAGGGGGAAAAATGCTTATTGGTTTGGTCCTGCTAGCTGCCTGTCTTGCCTGTGGGGCCTTTGTATCTTGCGAGTCAGCACTCTGCAGTTCAGTGAAGCAGACCAGCAGCCAGGTACCCGTTGCAAATATTCTGCATGGCTCACTCTGAGATTTCACCTTACTTTGGAGCCTAGAGGATTTTCCTTCTGGGAACTTGCAATGGCATGTTTGCCCTGCTGGATGACATACAAATAAGGTGATAAGGTGATAAATATATATATATATATTTATTTCAAGGTAAATTGCATTTAGGTGGAAAAAACGAGTTCTGTACAACATAGGTTCAACTTTTCACTTTACATGCAAATCCTACTACTATCTAGGCAAAAGCAATCACCTTTTGCCTATGGACATAAAGCAGTGATGAATTTTTGATAATTTATCCTTTCTTTGACAAAATTTCCTTCTATTTTAAGAGTTCATGATATTTTAAGTTTCCTTTTATCTCAGACATGTTAACTTATACATGGTAGTCTTCCCAAGCATTACTACCCAATGCACCCAGTGATTTTCTTTACAGCGTTAAAACTGGTTGTCTTGCCAGTACCATTATATTATGCTTCATTCTCATTTCTTTAACTCTTCCTTTATTGCCTTCTTTTTTTTCTATTCTTCTTCTTTCTGCTTTTGGACAGATAGGCACCAATGTAAAGCTAAACACAACAGTCTTTGAAAGTACCTACCCTTTCAGCACAATGAGTTTTCTTTCTTCTGCAGCTGTTTACTGCACAAAGACACATTCATGCAAACACACAATTAGAGATATCTCAAAGTCATGGGAAAAACAAGCAACAAGAGAAAACAAAAAATTCACACATCTTTCCCACCAGTCACATAACAGACATTTCAAAACTTTTATAGGAGTGCGCTAAGATTCAATAATCGATCTGACATTAATCTTAAAGTAAAATTTAGGTGGCTTTGAGGTTTTAATATAAATATTGCAGGCAACTTTGTTATTAACAAGTGGCTGCTGATCTCAGTTTGTACAGAAAGAAATTATTAATATCATCATAACCCTACCTATGAACTGTGCAACTGGACTTTTACAAAAAAAATTAAAAATGAATCTCCTATAATATAATGACAATAAAGAAGAAAGAGTAGCCTAGAAACTGTGTTTTGAAAATTAAGCAGAAATGATTCAAGGATTGGAGGCAATGGAGTAGAAAAGAAGAGAGGTTAATCTGATCATGCAGCAATCCTTTATGAGCCTTTATGTTCGTAGGATCATTCCTCTTAGGAGGTATTAAAACGTAGGATAAAATAAGTAGGCTAAATTGAGTAGAAATGAAAATGCTTATCAAATCTTTCTTTTTCTTTAGTGTGCTGAAAAGAGCTGTGCTGTGAAGTTTGCCCACAAGATATCACTGCCTTTACTTTGGGAACCGAGGCGTTGATTTTTATTAATCAGCTTCTGCAGGAATCTGTTGATTTTCCTCATGTTGATTTATTGCTTCACTAAGTTACTCATTTTCAGCATTTAGCAGTCCACCAGGAGGCACTTAGGCTTTCCATTTGCTCCAAATAAAAATAATGCTTTAGCTATAAACCACCTTCCATGCCAGGCTAAAATGAGTAGATGCTGTTTATTTTACATATCATAATTCATACATAGACATGAATATTTCTTAAAAAAGAAAGGAAATTAAAATGTCTATAATTTAACCTATTTTTTTTTGTAAGAAAACCATCAAATTCTGATTTTCTGAAAGAGGATGTGAACACCAGATGAGGCATTATATAATGTGTATGTACAATCTGAATTAAGGTCAGAAAGCTTCATCACCTTTCATGCTTTGAATCATCTGGAAGTCAAACAACACTGTATGAGGACAGCAAATGGGCCACACAAATAATAAAATAGATTTAATAAAAATAGTTATTTAAGCAAATATTTTTATTTATTTGTTTTGTTAGTCAAGCTTTTAGCTTATTACAATTCTGTCTTCCTAAGGAGACAAGTAATGAACTTGTCTCAGCATAGCATAATTCTTTAGGGCATAATGAGCTTATTGCTTTATATAGCAGTGCTAAACTTAACAACTGTGCATAGTCATGTTCCTGTAAAGAGCAAGTCATCATCATACAAACCATGATGTGCAAATACCCCAATCTATTTAAACAACTATAAAAAAATCTATGAAATATTTTAGATAGGTTTCAAGGGAGTCAGCATACACACCACTGTTTTTCCAGGAGAACTTTCCAGGCACTAAAAATATAGCTACAAACATAAATGCACTATTTTCCTTTGCAAAAGTTTACAGTGTAGTATGTACTACACTATACATACATTGACTATAAAACTCATTGGCACTTCAAAAATATATCAATTAAAATTATATATCAATTACTTGCAAATAAGGAAAACTTTCTCAAACTCTTCCCATCTGTAAAACTGTAAAGACAGTAAAAGTTATAGTGCTTTCTGGAGAAAAAAAAAAAAAGAAAAGACAGCTCATAGATAATTTTGATTATAATGCCCAAGGCAAAGTTTGTAACTATTATGCAGTAGATAAAAAGGTGAAATCAGCAGGTCTGTTTAGCTTTCTTATTTTACCTAAAGTAATTTCTAAATTTGTTGACAAATCTACTGTGAATAAGCGCTCAACCTTTTGTTTGAAAGATAGAAAGATTGTAAGGGTATAAACATATTTTTAATTCCCGGTAGAATCCAATGATCAATATTGGCACTATTACCATACATTTAAATTATATGTTAGCATTTTTGGAGTATAAGTGTTGTCACTCCATTAAGATACATATTCAAAATCTTTTCTTAATTTTTTTTACTAAACTTACTTAAATTGGGAGTATGACACGACTCTTCTCCAATTATAAGGAGTGTTACAGTAAACTATTTCAAATGCTAATAATGAAGTTTGTTTTCTATGCTAGCCATAGTACTTTGGATTATTAGAATGAAATATATTTCAGAGTACCTTCTGCTGTATTTGATTTCTTTAAGATTTGTGAGTTTTTTGTCATGCACAGTAGAAAATATTAGAGTTGTGAATAGAAAAGAACATTTCATTTTTTTTGGGTCTTGATGTAATTGTATTTTTTTTTGTATTAGTCATTCTGAAGAAAAAACAAAACTATATTTGTTAGGTATTGGAACCTTATATTTATATGATACTAACCCTGCATATTTGTATAGTACAGGGTTAATATTTTTACAAAAATCCTGTGTGCTTGTGGTTACACAACATGATAAAATAACATTTGAAGTGGGTCTTTGACTCATAGGCACATCTATCTGGGGAAAAGAATTTTGAGCCTATCAAGGAGAAGACCTTGTGAGTTGACTAGGTCAGGTAGCTGTTTGAACACTTAATTACTCCCTCTGAGGCACCAGCCAGCTCCATGCTTACAATCCTTGTAACAACTGAACACTAGATACAACATGTAAGGAAAATACTGAGCTAAAGGCATCCAAACAGATCAACAGAGAGATGGAAACTTCTTTGTGTAAGGCAGATGAGAAGACATATTAAATGAATGCATGAAGCAGTGCAGTGTGATGGCAGTGTGAGGGTGCAAAGGCAATGCAGTGTGTAGGACTGTCAGATCTTCAGGCGTAAAGCAAAGGCAAACAGGGTTTCCATCATGCTGGGAAATGACTTCTGCTTCAAAATGACAGGTTTTGCCATCCCACCTCAGCATCTGTCATAAAACTTCTGTTTTCCGCCAGTAGAGCCTATAATGCTGTATTAATGCCTATCAAATGCATTTCCCTGATGTTTTACTTATTCAGTGAAAAAATATACAGACATATGAATCTTTATAGATGAGTCATTCCATTCGGCTTGATATATTTGCTCATTCTATTCTGAATTATGTATTAGAAACAAGGGAAACAATCAAAGACAAAAGGGGAAAAATAAAGGAAAAGAGTGAAGTAAACTATTTCCTGGATGGCTAGACTTCTTTATTATAAGAATCTGTGTATTTTTTTCACTCAGAATCCACACTTCAGAAACACCAGCAGCATTTACAGGTCCCCATAGTGCAGGTTCATTTTCCCTTTTCCTTCAACATAACAACACTGCTAACAGTAATCATTAGGATGTTCCAGTCCATTAAATGTGCTACTTTCACAAGAAGTTCGATGAATGCCTGTGGTTTGTGCATAAAAAATAAGAATTGCAGAAACTCTTTGAATAGTAAACCAAGATCTGAAGAAAACAATATTCAGACGCACTGAGATATGCATGATTAATTCTAACCAATCCTTTCCCCACTATGACTTCAAAGTGTTAAGTGGTTCAAAAAGACTTTGTGTGTGTGTGTGTGTGTGTGTTTGTGTGTGTGTGTGTGTGTTCGTGTGCAGAAATATGAAACAGAAAACTATTTAGAAAGAGGAGAAAGATAAAAGGATTGTATCCAAATTTACTAGTCAAACATACTCAGTATCTGTGCATATGCAAATCCAGATATGAAAATCTTTGTACTGAGCCTAACCAAAACTCTCAACTGGCTGATTTGTAAACAAATACTCATCTAGCCTGGATGTTTATAATGACTTTATTAGTGTCAAGAATCTATCACATTATTTTTCTTATTTTACCGGAGACTCTTCTAAAGCACTGAATCAGGAGCACAATCCTACTCAGAAAGGGTGATCATTTACTTTTGAAAATCTTACATTCTGTCCTATGCTCTGCTAAGCAGGTATGGATTTCAGAAGAACCACAGGTGGAAGAAGAACCAAAATTATTTTCTGTCTTCTGGTAAAAAAAAAGAGGAAACTAAATTCTCTTCCTCATCATCCATGTTCACAACACATTGTAGTTAATATCACAGGCTAGGAATGAGAAGACTAAAGGTAAGAAAAGAAAAAGACTTTTAAAGGTAAGTCAATCAGTTTTGAGAACTAACAGGTGTCATTTGTAGCATTCTGTTTAATTTGTGTTTTAATTTAAAGTTAAAACTTCCACTTTAGAAATTTCTATTTGCAAGAATTTGCAGTTCTAATATGCCCAAGGCAGCTTTGGTTTTAAAGGAATTTTGTTACTTTCAAGCTGCTAATTCTGCACTTATTGCTGCTAAGCACTTATTGCCATTAACATCTAAAAACGTAGGCCCTGAAGCAGAGTACCCAATACAAATTAAAGGATCTAAATTTCTTCATAGCTGGAAAAGAAACAGCTGATTCTGGATTAGAGAATCCAATCATGTGCTAGTATGTAGTACCATCGTCAGGCAGAGGTTGTATCAGATAATATATCTGAAATAGTCTAGGATATATACTAATAATCAATTTAAAATAACTTGAAATACAAAAAGGAGAGTTTTTATTTGATAAGCTGTGCTTATGTAGTGGTATATAGTCATAGGGACAGAGAGGGATGACAGACAAATTTGGTTTACACAGGCTTGGGGGCTGACCTGGATCTCTGCAGTCATTGCTTCTCCAGGGAAAGGAGCTTCCTGCATGTCAGGTGCATTTTCCCCACTCAGGTGCTTTCCCATAAAATCCTTCAGATGGAAGGCTTAAAGTAAGCCCTTAAAGGGATCAGGATTCGGCTCCTGGGGAGCTGTTCTTGCACACTCTCTTCTTTCTCTGAGAAAAGGATCAACAAAACATCTGTTGTATTATATGAGGTAGTTAGAAAAAGAGGCTTTCAATAGGCCTGAATAAGCATGCAGGAGAAGAGGAAGCTTAAGAAAAAAAAAAAAAAAAAAGGATAATCAGTCTGAACATCCAAATGTATTTCTGTCAACTCTCCCATTGATCTACCATTCATCTCTATACAAAAAAAAAAAATAAAAAAATAACTTACTGGAATCAAAACTGTAGGATTTACTACAGTCTTAGGAATCTACCTTCTTATATAATTCTTGAGAGCTAGGAATAAATTAGTGTGCTATGGAATAAGACCACACATAATCAGGTGTATTTTAAGACAGTAATTAGAGACAGTATTGTGTAATAAATTTACACCACTGGCATAAAAACTCTGGTATCTTCCCTGTAAACTGGACTTTACCTTCACTGTAAATCTTGTCTGTTGCCTGGATAGTCTATAGACTTTAGCACTTTAAACTAAATGGTCCTATTTTCTGGAGCTCATTAAGCTTGATATAGCCCTAAAGCTGTCAACTGTAAGACATTTCACATATAGAGCAACTTTGCAATTGTGATATAGTTTCATGTGCATTTTCACCTTCTTCTAAAGAGAGGGAAAAAAGCCTATTTAGATTACACAAGCAAAATGAGTTCCAAAAGAATCATAGAATCTTCAAGGTTGGAAGGGACCTCTAGAGATCATCTAGGCCAACCTTCCTGCTCAAGCAGGCACAGCTAGAGCTAGCGGCATCCAGGTGGGTTTTGAAGACCTCCAGAGAAGGAGACTCCACAACCTCCCTGGGCAGCCTGTTCCACTGCTC
>JAUBOD010001092.1:301814-346332 GCA_032353885.1 Nothura maculosa
CCCTACACTTGTCCTTATTGAACTTCATGAGGTTCCTCTCTGCCCAACTCTCCAGCCTGTCCAGGTCCCTCTGGATGACTGCAAGGCCCTCCGGAGTGTCGGCCACTCCTCCCAGCTTGGTGTCGTCTGCAAACTTGCTGAGGGTGCACTCCGTGCCCTCGTCCAAGTCATTGATATATATACAGAATATGTATACACAGTCATACATACCTAAATAATATCTGCTAAACCAATACTAGAAGAACATCATTTAAAGTATAAAGGCAACTGTTAAGATTTTGCTCTAGCAAATAATGAAGGTGACACTTCTGAAGCCAATTGTGGTTACATAATTACCTATTTATGCCAAGGTTCATTTGATTACCCCGTGAGTAATTAAAGTTCCAAAAAAAATACATGAGATAAAGAATCTATTAACCCTTTTAAAAAAGTTTGGTGACATTGATCATTGATGTCTGGGACTATTTCCAGCAACAAATGCACTGAAGAAAAGCTACAACCAGCAGCTATCAGTCCAAAAATTATGAATAAATTTACTAATAAAAGTTAATAATATTGAGGAAGGAAGCCAAGCAAACAATATTTTGTGCATGTGGCAAATAATTTCTCCTGATGCAAAGACAGGGGAAAAATGGAACAAAATGGAAAATAATGGTTAAATTGTAATAAGATTAAGGCAGCAACATGATGCAATTTGATTAATGTTTTTAATAAGTAGTTGAATACACTTGGTTTTAACTACCATAAAAGCATCAGTCTTTTTCTAACCATTTTTTATTGTGATGAGGCACACAGCATATCATGATATGGATTAGTCTAAAGACAACTGAGTTTGATTATTTTCCTCTCTTTGTTTATTATGTTTCTACTATTATTTTAAGTAAAAGGATCTCTGCAAAGAAATTCAAAAGATCTAATTAACAAACCCTAGACATAGGCGACTCTGAAAGTATACAAATACGGAGGAAGTCTTGAGCCAAATCTGACCATGATGAGTAAATTATTCTAAGAACAATTACTTAAGGATCATCAGCAATGCCAAACTGCAAGGAACAAATCTTAAATTGAAAACATGACCTTATGTTTTCCTTAATTACAGGCATTGAAAACTAAGAGAGCCTGACCTGCTATTAATTTTGAGTTTCTAAATCTGTGCTAGGAAACCTTTGACCCAGGACACTAGATTAGGTCCACAATTTCCTTTTGCAAATCCTGTTGTTGCATTTCTTCCTCGCTATACACATGCAGCTAAGGCCCACTAAATGAGTCTGAGAGGCTCATTTGGCCTTTGGCAAGGACAGTTCCTCTTCCATCTTGCCTTCCTATTTTTTCCTTCAGCTTAGCCCCGGATTTTAGCTGAATTTCAAGCAAATAACCACTCTGATTACTTTAACTCTCAAAGTTCTCCTAGGAACTTTGAGTTCATCCATCAGCAGGTCCTGATTGTTAGCTCACTGTCATTCCCTTGCACGTGGATATTGAATAGATCTCAACTGGATATTCCTCTCAAAGGACTATCCAGCTGGCCGAAAAGGTAAGGTGATGTTTTTGCCTTAGTTTTGTCAGACTAAGAGTCATTGGCTTCATATATACCAGAAACATAAAGGCGCTGGCTGAAACCATCTGCTTCAGCCAGTCTTTAATCCAGAGCACCTCTATGAGGTGAAGAGTCCCCAAGCCACCCTCAACACTGTAAGCTTTTATTGACCATTTCAAGCACATACTGATACTGAATTTCTCCTTGGGACACCACAGTGTGAGGCTCAGAGCAAGTTTTACGCTACTTTCAGATTCTCAGATTTAGCTTGTGCCAAAAGCTACTGTGGTCCCTGGGGAAAGTTAAGAGGCTGTTCTTGCCTAAGAGAAAGGATATTTGTGAGATTCTTCTTACAGGCAGAATCCTTCACAGCGTCACCTCTGATTCGTCATCCCTGTCAACCAGGCAGGCTCCCTCTACTGGGAACTTCATGCTTTACCCAGGAGATGTTTAAACTTCCTGGTCTTACAAGTTTAGAGAAGTTGCGTAAACCAGAATCTTATGCTAGTCTTCCCATTGCGGGGCTTCTTATCTCATTACTTGACAGAGGCTGGGATCAAGAATAGCCCCAATAAAACTTCCTATTTATCCAAGCTTGGCATGGAAGAACAGCAATTTGTCTCCAAAATGTACTTCTTTAAAGCTATGTTTAAAAAATATGAGCTGCAAGGCTTTTCGTTGTTGGGGGGAGGGTGGGTGAGGAAGCAGGATAGTTATTATTAGTTTAAGATGTATACAATTGGTACACTGAGCTGAACAAAAGTGCTTTTCCAGCCTGATTTGCAGCCAGTGCTGTCCTGTTGACCTTCAGCAGAGCATGTTACTCATTTTGGTATTTTGGTATCCTCTGCAGACTGTTTAAAAGAAAAGGAGACAGAATCTCCCTTGCGAATTGATGAAGAAAGAGCTTCCTCCCTGGGAGCTCCAGAGAGCTTTTCCAGGGCGTCTGTCCTCTCATGATGCAGCACAGCCTCATAAGCTGGCCATTTCTCTTCTCACATGAAGCTCCCAGAAACTTTAGCTGAGGCTTTTACCTGCCACTGGATCTGCACTAGGATCTCTTTCTAGTGTCCATTCAGTTTCATGGATGGAAGATATTCCAGAATGCCTGCCCAGACCTCCCATTAGCTCCGTGACCAACACTGCCCCATCGTGAAACCTTTCCACTATTAAGAAAATTAATGAGCTCAACTGCTACTAGCTCCCATATTTCTGCCTCCCCATCTACCTCCTATTTCTACAGCCTTGCCTCTCCAGGTGCTGCTCCAAGGGCAAATCCTCAAGTCCTGCTCTCATTCTCATCCTTCTCCTCCTTGACCACTGCATGCTCACCTTCTGGCAACAGCTCACCGGGTTCATTCTGGGGTTGTCATAACTCTTGGTTTTATCCTAGTTGAAGCTGCTCGTTGACTTGCACTTAATCCTCCCCATTTTCCACATATAGATCTCCATAGGTCTCTCTCCATGGATCTCTCTCCATGAAGATCCATATGTGGATCTCCATATAACATGGATCTCCATATAATGTGGATCTCCATATAATGTGGATCTCCACATAATAGATCTCCATGGAGATCCATTAAATATGTATTACGTGAAATATCATGGAAAAGGGAAGGCTAGCACTAGAGAGGTGACTATCTACACTGCGTGCCCATTTTTGCACAACCATTGCCACTACACAGTGTGCCTTTGCCTGGATGTATTTCAAACCAAAACAGTCTAGCAGTGCTGTAAGGCTTACTCTCCTGAACTGTGCAGCTCTTTCTTTAAGATGGGGATTGCACATTTACCATTTTTGGCAGAGTGAATATTCACACATATCAGCTCAGAAGTGAAAATTGTGAAAATTCTGCTATTTCTTGGCATTTATACCACAGAGATCTTCAAAGACTTTATAGGCAAGATGTTTCTATATTTGTTAATCAGATAAAATGACGGAAATCCAACCAAGACTGAAAAAAATCATGTTTTCGTTCCCACTCATACAACTAAATAGAGAAATATAGATGTGAAACTACACCCATTAATTCTGAAGATGACAAAACCTTCAGTGCAATTTCTCCTCCCACTATATCTGTCTGTACTCTTGTGGCTTTTTAAATCCATAGGCTCACACACCCACACAGAGCGACTAAATGAATCATTTTCCTCCACGACTTCCCCCATGTCTACCAAGATTAAAAATAAAAGTCTTTGAAAATTGAATAACTGAAGACTACTAGCAGTCATGTGTGTAATGAATAAAAGAGACGATCAAGGAAATATGACTTCTGAAAATGTCACCAATGTCATAAGTTCCATAAAGGGTTTTGAATGAGGTCACAGCTGCCTATAGAGGCGAGGTATGTTATACTGATCAGACCATCCATTTCCCCTCCATGGGAGGTTCCCTCTTAAAAGCATCTGATCACTTCCATACAGGAATGTTCCCAGAGAGATAACAGGCACATACAATTATAAAGTTTAGCTAAGCCTATGGAAATGTTAGAAGATAGGGAAACATACCCATTCTTCATGCATCTCAGATCAAAATTTGCTTTAGCCCTGGCTGATATCAAGAAAACTTGTATGATGGTCTTGTAAAATGTCTAAAAATCAGCTCTATTTCAAATTGAAAGAGAAAAAGAAGTCCAAAGAAAACAGATAAAAACATGTCACAGAGCAATGAGGAAAGCTGTGAGCAGTGCTGAAATACTCAGAGGCATATTCAGTGTTTGAATGTTATGTTGCTGTTACGCAACACAGAATATATATTTTTCATTTTTAGTATTAGGAAGTAGCCAAACAGAATAGTGATGTAGAAGTACTAAAGACATCTAAAAGTCCCTTCAAACCTTAAGGACTCCATGATTCTGTTATTCTGTGATCTATCATATAAACTACTTAGCTGTGGCTTGCTCACATCAGTGTTTTAAGGAGCCAGTCAGGATATATCAGCATGTATTTTGTTTTCCATGTTCTTTAAAGATATATAAATGCAGATTGCACTTATTTTTCAAGAAATAATATTTATTTTAAATATTTTAATATTTATTATTAATAATAATAATATTTATTTTATATATAATCTTATTTTATTATATATAATCTTATATATAACAATCTTATTTTATATATATATAATCTTATTTTATATATATATAATATATAAGATGTATGTATTTTTGCAAAGAAGACCTATGACCTTTCTCTTGAAGGAAGGAGGCTTTGTGAAGAAACAGGAAAAAAAGGTAGCTGGATTAGTACTTAAACATTTAAAATAAAATCTGTTGCTTGCAGCTGCTTGGAGCAGCTCTATTCTAGTAGAGAAATACTCAAAATCAGAGAAGATTCTATCTGTACTAGTAGCTATATATTTTATGCTAAGAATTTACTCAGGCCAGAAAACATAAAGACTTTCAAGTGAACTATTTGAAATACAAACATGGATTGCAAAGAGATTTGCCTTTGTGTTGTTTAGAGTTAGAAAATGCCTAGACACTGCAGCAGGATAGATTTAAACAGCATTGCTGCTCTCTGGGATTACCACAGTCTCTTATAAATAGCTCATGTCGTCATTATCTTTGCTCAAGGCTGTAGAGAAGTTATATTTAACTTTTAGAAAAGGTTAGGAAATGGTTAAGCACCTGTCAGCTGGTTTTCTAATGAAAGATTTGCAGCAGGAAGATAATAGTCTCTAAACCTAAAGTTATGTTCCCTCTTCTCCCTGCTTTCTTTTCACTTTCACTATGAAAGAAGCACACTAATGTTCATTATATGTCTTTTGATTTAAAAAAAAAACCTAAAGAGACCATATAACTTCCTAGATAAAAGCAGTACAAGTATATAGTAGCAGAAAACTTTGTCAGATTTTCACAGGCTTTAACCACGGCAGTGAAGCAAAGCTCTCCCCTCTCTTCATTAGCAGCCTGGGGCCTCGGTGATTTCCCCACTGCAGTTAAACTTGTCATCACAACCACAGTGTTCAAGTTCCACTGGAAAAAATGTCAATCTCACACCAATTCATTATGCTTTCTACTCTCCCACATGACAGCCAGGCAATCAATATGTATCATCTTTATGCCATTAAAATGAAGTTTCAAATAATCTAGAGAAAAACAATGTGTTTCCCCATGTATGCATGTATGTGCATAGAAGAAAGCTTTTGTTATGAAAGACTGTGTTCACACCGATTCATTTTATAATGAGTTTCTAATTTTGTTCATTGCCAAGATTAACAACTCTGGTCCACCACTGCAAACAGAGTTTTATAACAGCATGTGAGTGCACTGTAATATCCTCCAGCAGTGCTGTCTTGGCAATGATGAAAACTGGAGCCTTATCTTTTTCTGTAAAACAGGTGTTACGCAGAGAGCAGCAGTACAAGCTCCTGCAGAGTCATCTGCTTGCACTTTTAGTAGGTGAAAAGATAGCTCCTTCTTCCCTGCCCTTCCACATTTGCCTGCTGACATGACAGCTAAGAAAACCATTGCAGGAATATTTTTATCACCAATTTTATCAGCAGTTCACTGCCCCACTTACACAGTGGAAAGAAGAGTGGAGTATAAGCTATTTCTCGTGTGATAGCAATTGCCAGGTCATATTTTTCCGCTAACTAGAAATCAAGTCTGAAGCAAAATAAGAATATTTTGAAGGTAGTTCTTATTCATCTAAAGGGCTGGCAAAGCCCTTAACTAAGAAAGTAACAGCAGTTGTTTGTGGAAATTAATGTATCAACTGCTAGGAGAAAAATGCAAAATTTGACATGAATACTTCCTTCTGTAAACAATAAAAATGGTAGAAAACAGCATATCAATACTTGCTTAAGCTACATTTCCATTAAATACAAACATTTTGAAGTTTCTTCATATATTTAAGTACACACTGATCTGCCTAAGGCAGTTTGGATTTGAAATTTATGGCAAATTAGAAGTTTGACTATCAAAATATCTCAACACTTTCATTTTTGCCCACGATAATTCTCACACTTAAAACTTCATGGAACTCCAGCCTTTGTGCAACAAAATGCGATTCGTGTATTCGTCAGCCACAGAGCGATTCCAGGAAGTCCAGCTGCATCCACCTCTCAGTAGTGCAAACAGTAACAACACTCCTCCAGAAAGGTAGTCCTGAACCAGGGTAGGAATTTTACCAGTAGCAAATGAAACAAGTACATTTTAGAAACGTATAGAGTCCTGTGTCCTCTGCACTCGGCGTGGGTGCACTTCTAGGAAATCTGTAGATGATTCTTGTACTTTGCACACACAACACCAGAGCAAGGCTGGAGAATTTTGAGATTAGAAATATGACATGGAGCTTCTCTTTGTTGTATCTCTTATTTAACAAAATTCCCCAAGCCACAGAGGATTGAGGAGGGCAAGGTGGTGACTTGATAGATATTGTGGAGTGTATGGGACTTGAGCCCTTTCCGGGAGTTGTCCTCAGCTGAGGAATGGGATAGGGAAGCATATGGGAGGCAAAAGGCTAGTTTTCTCATTCACATAGTGTGCATTTATGCACACATTTTGCATACTTGGGAGATGCCACCAGCAATAGATAGCTCCCTCTAAATCTCATTAGACTGTTTAAGCCCAACAAACTACATCCAAATATGAAAAATACCCTGCTTTTAAAGACTTAAAGCTCAATTTTCACTTGAACAACAGTATTTCTTACTACTGTAAAAGCCTTATCTACATAAGAGAAATAATTATTTTATGAAATGAAAAATAATGATTATATATTTTTAAGTGGCAGAAAATCAGTATTGCAACAACAGTAATGTATATATCTACAACCTGGAATTTTGACAACCCATATCCATGTGCAAATATCACATGAATGATTTCTTTCTAAATAGAAAAAAAAGGTGTTTGTGATCATACAATTAGTGAGTCATGTGCCAACTCTATTCCAATGGCGTGAATAATGCTGTCACATGTTTTGTGATGATTCTGTTCTAACTGGAGGAGGTTTTAAAGAATACATATTTCATCCACACACCACAAACTATCTGCATTTCAGCAGATGTTTTTTCACAGCAGAAACTTTGGAAACAAAAGCCTCTCTTCTTAACCACAAGATGTGAATCGCCCTGCAGTAGCATGGAAACCAAGGTTTTAATATGAGGCATGTTCAGAAATAACAAATACAGAACAAAGATAGCATCCTATCGTAATAACTAATTCTTGAGAATTTCTACAGGAAATCTTTGCTACTCTATGAACAAATAAAACTTTGAAGTTTTTATATGAAGGAAGTATTCAATTCTTCCATTTCTTTGAATCACTTGTTATCTTTTTTGTATGTTGTTGTCCACAGTTAGTCTCACTATATCCCTTTGGGTTTTATAGCACTGAGAACTTATCATATTGAATTTTTTTTAAAAAAGCATTCTTTAGAATTTACAAGATTTACAAGTAAAGTTAATTTATATTCTAAGTATATTTATTTGAATCCTTCCAACACCTTTTGCTGTACTATGTTCTAGCTTCATGCATCTTTTCTTTTCGCACTAGTTTCATTATTGCCGGACTGAGTAGTCAAAAAAAAAGCTGCTATTATGAGAATTTGGTGTCTGCAGGGTAAAAAAATAGTAAAATTCTGATATTCTACATAGTCTTATATGTGTAATTTATGCATCGGATATATAACTGAGCCTTTGTCATGAAGGTAAATATTTAAAAGACAGCATTGTTCTTGAAATACTTTTTCTTTAGCCAATATTTCTCCATCATAGGTAGCATAGACACTTTTTGAATGTCCCTTATGCCAGCTTTAACTGTCATCTTAAAGTCCCGTATAATATAATCACAACACAATTATTCCTCAGGGTCATTGGAAAACGTAAAGAGAAAGCATTAACACAGCACTATTCCTTTTTTGTTTTGAAGTCTTCCTGAGGTGGCTTCTTGAACTGGATCTCACATGCCAGATACTCCTCATATGCCCTTCCTAGATTATTCATTTTAAGCCGAGACCATCTAGGGATCAGAGTTCAATGCGGAGCCCCTTCCAGTCATGCACTGGTAGGTCTGGGTCTAGCTACAAGCAAGGAAAGTAAAGAAGCTGAAGAGCACATTAATAACACCAAGAAAGTTGATCACCATGGAGAGAATGCATAGGGTACTGTAGTTTTAAAAACTAGGCCTGCAACGCTGGAGACATCAAACTGATGGCTACTTTAAGCTGTTCTGAGAATTTTTCTGTTCACAAAGTCTCTTCTTGAGGTAATTCAACTTTTAAAAATAAATTTGAGAATTAAAGAACTTCACAACTATTTTCTTTTAAAGGTAAGTCAATCAGTTTTGAGAACTAACAGGTGTCATTTGTAGCATTCTGTTTAATTTGTGTTTTAATTTAAAGTTAAAACTTCCACTTTAGAAATTTCTATTTGCAAGAATTTGCAGTTCTAATATGCCCAAGGCAGCTTTGGTTTTAAAGGAATTTTGTTACTTCCAAGCTGCTAATTCTGCAAATGGCCGTGGGGTGGATGTAGCCTTGCAGGGAGGGACGCCTCTAATCCAGGCCAGCTATGTCTGCCCCTAAAGCACAACGCAGACACCAAAGACAGTATCGAGGCCAGCACTGCAAGATGATGGACAGCAGAGCTGCTGGTCTGCCAGTGCCGTGCTGCTTTGCTAGCTCACTCAAGCTTGCTTCAGCACGGAGCTCCAGCTTGCTCCATCTTTTCCCTTTTCTTTTGTACTCTCACCATGCTCAGTTCTTTCCCAGAGTCCTTGTCCCGCTATCCCTCTTCTGTACTCAATATTTTTCTGCTATTTTATGATTTCATCAGACAAATTGTTTTATCAGTGTAGTACAGATGGGTGAGGAGAATTTGGGACACATAGACACACACACACAAACACAGAACACTCACTGGGCGAAGGTGCACAGCCAGCAGCTACATGGACATCTGCTCTGCCTTCCTCTCCAAACATTAATTTGAAAGCATGAGACAGGCCAGTGTGCTGCAAGAAGAAAAAAGTACAGAAATAAACCAAACATTGGTGAATACTTTTTTTTGTTAGCATTCAACAAAGATGCATCTGAAAAAAGATGCACTGAAGCCACTCATGGCCTAGGAAAAGCTCTTCTCTGAGTTTGTAGTTTGTTCTCATTACAAGTCTTAAGACTCTGGCACGTGGAATGCGAGGTGGTTTGGCAGAACAAAAAAGAATATATATGTTTAACTTCCTTTCATTAGCTCTTGTTCAACAAATCTGAACTACCCCATATGTAACAATTAGGAATGAGTTAATAAACATGCACGTTTAATATGAGTCCTAATTTAAATGTAAAAATACGAAGCTAAAATGTGTACCATTTATTGCTTTGAAATACTGTGGGGCAAAACCCAAGCAAATAAATAAAACTAAATGCCACAGACCTCTGCCTTGAGCTAGAGTTGGGATTAGTGATGCATACACACAGGTCAAATACTGTTGTGGTTTCACATCAGTTTCTTCTGTTTTACTTCCATATTTCTGAGAGCTTCCCTTAGGTAAGGAACACATCTGTTTGTGTCTGAAAACAATAGAGATGCTCAAGCTGGAATGCGGAGGAGGCTCTGCGCACAGAACAAGCAGAGAGCTCCACTGGCAGGCTTGCCACAGGGCACAACATAACTCAGAATATGAATTGCTCCACTTACCGTCACTACACAAACAGAAATTTCTCTTCAGACATACCCTTGATGATACCAGCAGGATGTATCTGAAATGAGCAGGGGAATATTCCAAATCACCTCAAAATGCTGGGATAACTTATCAATCAAGCTGATGAAAAAACAACTACTTCCAGTTCAGTATCATTCTGATTATTATAGTGCAAAGAGAGAATAATAATAATATGCCATATTAGCAAGAATATTGCACTAATAGAGCAGAATCATAACCATCCAGCAGCTAGAGTTTCGTCCTCATTTTAATGAAATTAATATTTAACCTTAAGTACGTGCAATTATTCATCCAATTAAAGTTGCAGTCTGTTGAAAATGAAATTAGATTTGCATTAACATGTAAAAACCCCATTTGGCTGGGCTTTAAAGAATCATTCATGAAAAGGTTACAAGTACACTACTAGTACGAGATCAGTGTTAAAGATAGTGCCTTGGCAGTCTTATTTCCTTCAAGCTACAGAGGGAAGAGGAAAACACATTTTTAGTGCAGTCATTAAGCTAACATCTTTCATAATTTATAAAGAGTCGTGAGTCACTTTCTGGGAACAGCATTAAAGGAACTTCAGGACACAGTACTTGAAGAAAGAGAATTTGGGAAGTTCTGTAATACCGTAGATTTGGATTTTTTGATTTTTGAGGTAAATGAGTTTGAGCAACATATGGGTGGTTTGTGATTTCTTCTATAAAAATGAGTCATAGATGGAATGGAATCAGGCGAAATGAAGCACAATGAAATAATATATTTAACTAGTGTTATTCAAAGATACATAGCAAACTGTGGGGTTTCTGGTGAGCACTTCATCAAAAGACCTTTGGATGAGTCACAGGAATTTCAAGCACAAAAGGATTAGACAGCTTTTTTTCCTGTTTTATCCAGTGAAACTGTAATGACACTATTTATAACATTATAACAATATGTGTACATGCACACATATTATATGTGTGTGTGTAAAATCACTTTTTTAGAGTTTCCAATAACACCATGATTAAGAAACTGACAGTATTGAAAGCTTTTTTATCTAATTCAAATGCCTCTTTCAGATTTAGCTGTTACAAAACAGTGTCATTGTAGCTCTTACTTTCAGGTCTATTTCTGATTTTATTCAATATTGATCTAATGCAAATGTATAGGTATTTCTGGATTGGGAATCTCCAGCGGGTCCCTGAGCAGGGTTCTCTAGCCACTAGATTTGGCATTTTTAACTGCTTTCCTTTTAGCACCATGACTCTCTCACAATAGAGAAAAATCAGCTAAAAAAAAAAAGGGGGGGAGCACGATCTTAGACTATTACAAAGCCTTGTAGTTAGGACCCATATACTAGACCTTACATTCAACAATATTAGTTTGATTTGAGGTAAGAGTCCAGTATTACCTGCTTCCCAGGGTGATATCAGCCTTCATCATTTAACTGTATGTCTGATTTCTCAAGGGGTTCTGCAAGACTTGAAGGAAGCAGCTTTTCACCTTCACTTGGATCCTGCTAAATGATGGATTTAGCCATTAAATGATGTCAACCTGAACATGGATAACTGAGTTGTGTCATGAAACATTTGGGTCAAGAAGGTCATATTTAATATATAGTGGTCCTTGAAATTAACGAAATAAAGTTCCTAAATCCTCCTTTATGTATGTTTAAGGCAGATCCTGCTCCATTTTATTTAAAAAATTCCTTTTATAATCATGTCCAATGAGGTTAATCTTGTTGTTTCAAGGAAGAGGAAGTAGGTCGTATGTGATGTTTTCACACTTCCCTAATTTTAAGTAAATTAAAGCATTACTTCCCAACACTGCTTCAAAAGAAAGGAAAAATAGATCAGCATGTTCCCTTCTGTCTGCAAAAGCCAAATTAAAACCTTCCCTAATTTTTTTTCCTCATCTATTAGAAGCATCTTTTTCAAAGTAAAATATTTGTAGTTTAATAAATAATAATTATACTAAAGTAAGAACAAAAGAATTTTAAAAGTGTCACAGTGTTTACTGTAAAGTGAAGATGCAACTTGTCTTCTCATCTTTCTTTTCTTTTCTATCTTTTGTCTTTTTTCGCATGAAATTGTTAACTTTGTCTCACATTCCAACTGTATTACCCAAATGTTTTTTATTTTTTTTTTCTACAACAATTTTTTGCCCTCTAGCAGAAAGATTAAATGCTTGTAATTCGCCTGCAGTCTCTAGAACTGTAAGAACTGGCAGATATCCATATACTAATTCTAAATATTATGGATTCTTTAATGTAAATAATTAAAATGCAAAAATGGATGCACTTGGTACTAAAGGAGACATGTCAAGGAAATGTGTCTAAATGACGCAAATAATATTTAGAGCAATTCATTGATCAGGTCATCTTTAATTTAAGGTGTTGTGATGAAGTAACTTGATATTTTACTTTAAAGGAAAAAGTCCCTAGCAGAAGTTTTAAAAAAAAGAAGAAAAAAAGAAAAAGGGAAATGTTTTTCTTTGTTTCTTTGCTTGGGAAAAATAACTCTAAAATTAAAAGTACATCATTACCATCTGAATTAATAGAATAGAAATGCTCAATCTTCATCCTTAAAAAAAATTCTATACATATATGTTGTTTTAATCACTTAATCACTTACTTTGTGCCTATCTTTTACCAAAGTTGTTACTATTATTTGACTCATTTGTCCTCAAGGAGGCAAGCCTTTATTATAAGGATACTGAACCTGTCCAAACACTGCTTTAATGAGCCCCTTAGAGAGCTTGAGGTGCAGCAGACACATCTGCACTTTTGTCTTTTGATACAATTTCAGCCCAAAGTGTGGAAATAATTGAAATCAGATTACTTCTGCAGGTGAGGTAAATAGGTCTGACATGAGTAACAGAAACAGACAAGGTAGGTTACTTTTAAGGCTATATGCTTTTATCTAAAATAAGTAGTCCATCGCCTTTTCATTTCTGTTATTTTAAAACAGACTGTTCCCTTGAAGTAAAGTTTTCTTCCCTGAAGGGGAAATATAAAGAATGAGAACTGATAACAAAAAACAACAAGCTTTACAAATGTACCCAAGAGACGTACTGAACAGTGCCTCAGGGGAAAAATAAATTAAAAGAAAAGAAAAAGTAAATTGTTTCCAGATCATTTTAAATTGTCACCCATGGCATTTTCTCAGCAAGAAGTGACATAGCTTAACTAGAAAAATAAAAATCCAACAAAAAAAGACCAAAATCCCACACACTCACAAATACTTTTCTCCCACATAAATAAAACACCCGAACCTGACTTGACTTAAAAATATTTCTAGTTCCTCCCTTTTCTTTCACATCTCAGATGTATGTGAAGTATAACTCAACAGGCAGGTGAAGAGAAAATCTGAAGTACTTAAAAGTCCCCATTGCACTAGGCAAAGAAGCGAGAGAGTCTGAATGAATCTCCAAACGAAGCAGAGACCGTTCCTATGGACAGCTAGGGGCACAGCTGCTCTTTTTCTTTGACCTCCTCCTCTTTTGCTCCAGAGATAAGGGCTCCATAGAGTTAATTCAATTCACATTGAAATAACACATTCAGACATAACCTAAATAACTGTACCTGTTTCACATAATTAAATAAAATGCCACTCCTGTTTTTTTTGTTGTCGCTGTTTTCTGTATATACTTTTAATTTTAGTACAGCAAACAATTGAATCGGTGCAGCATGACTCACAGGTTATGTCTCACTGATTATCTCCCACCCATCCCAGAACCCAATGCCTCTCCAGCCTCTCTACAAACCCTTTCCTCCCACTGCTGCCAGCCTGCCCTATATTGTTTAAAGTACTTCAACGTACAGCACTGCTGTAAGGATACATGTAAATCAAGGGCTACCTTCACTATACAAAACTCAGCCTTGTTCACTAATTCCCCACTAAATCCCATGGCAGGTATGTGAAATACATTTGTCTCAGTCATCTAATTTGATTTATTACACTCCTGACTTTTCAAAGCATAAACATACTCCAGAAAGTGTTGGCCAAAAGTATATGCCTCCTTTCTTCAAAGAATAAGGTTAAAAAATGAAGATAAGGCAGATGAAGCCTGGTTGGTTTTATTAACTGAATGATATAAACACACTTCTCCCCAAAAATCTCAGAACATCTTTTGAATCCGCTGGCATCAAGCATTTAAAAGACAAGAGTAAGTGTTAAAATAAAATCGGCAAAATTAAACCAAGCTGTTTTCCCTGATGTATGTCCTAGGCTAAGAGCACTTTAGTGAGGACTCACTTTACTTCTCTTGCTGCACAGCACATTGACACACGAGGTTAATTACACTGCTTGCCTGACTCTCTCCATTAGTGATTAATCAGACAAAATATAGAAATAAGCCCTCCTCTTAACCATATAACTCCATGGTTTCAGAGGGAGGAATTTGGTCTAAAAGCAGGCATATTGATCTAGAAAGAAAGTAGAAAGAAGCTAATCATGCAGGTAAGCTTCTTGGTTACCAAATCACAGCTCTTATTTGTTTGTAGATATGTTATGGCACCACCTGGCTGTACCTGTGGGTCAGCAAAGACCAAAGCCTTGCTGTGTTCACTGCCATGCAAACACCAAGAAATAGATTTCCTGTAAAGCTTATCACTCCAACAGAGAGGGAAGACTCCAGGTAAGGAAATGGTGTAACAGTGCTGTATATGAACAGTGTGAAGCAGTTGCATGTTATTAACTAGAAAGTGCTAAACTAAATTCAAAGACTATGTCAGTATGTGGAAGGGTAAAGAAGACAGTGTAAAATAAAGGTGAGGAAAAAAGCTAACAGGATGCTGAAGAGCCAGTCATTATGGAACAGAGTAAACATAGTCAAATCTGTGGAAATCATAAGAAAATAACTAATTTTATTCTTAGGGATTCCCTTGAGAGGTGGGCACTCTCATCGACATTCCCCATGCTTCTCCTTCCAGCTCAGAGGAGAGAAAAGCACCTCCTAAATCCATGTGGCTCCCAAGCAGGAGGGAGGCTCCTGCACACAAGGTTGCTCTCCAGTGGTGCTGGATGATTCCCTGCACTTGCCTCTGTGAGAGCCTTCTGCGTATGGACAGTTCTGGGAGTCAGCAGTGTAGCAAACAAAGTGACATGAAAGGCACAGTAAGTATGCGTTCTGCTTCTACAACAAACAAACACAGAAGGAAAAAATGGGCCAGATGAATTACACTTATTTCTAGGTGTGTTTAAATAACATTACTTTTGTTTCGTCATACTATTTGCATTGTTTTCTTCAATCCAGAAGGACTGCCTGAATGCAAGAATACTTGAAAAAGAAATAGGCAATGCACAGCAAGCAAGCTAACTCCCTGTGTATATATGTATGAAAATTCCTGCAGTGAAATGATCACATACATCATAACATGTTGCTGACTCACTGCTAGTACAAGAGAAAATAATTTCCCTTCAGGGACAGTAATAGCTTATCTGTTATCTCTCATCTGCAAAGAGAAGGAATAATAACCTTGAAGTCATGGCAAATAATCTCCACCTGTGACACTGATGAAATACAGGGTTGAGGCTGGCCAGGTGGAGCTGTAGAGACTGCAACTGTAGAATAAAAACAGCTGCCTGGAAAAAGGTTGTAGATTCAGATATGGGACTTTGTTTGGAAACCATAAACAAAAGGGCAACCTTCAGTTAAAATTTCTGTGGAGGAAAATGATGAATCAAATAACCAGAGTGAGCAGCTATGTTTGAGCTTAGGGTGAACAAAAAAAGTCTTCTGTCTCAGTTCGGCATCTCTGAGAGAAAAAAAGAAAGAAGTTCTTTTTCAGCATAAGTTTCTTGTCTTAATAACTTCCTAAACTCCCAAGGTATCATCATTTTATTTTGCTCCTTAACTAAGGAAGTAGAAGCAAAATAACGAAATAAGATATTGCACAATATCACAAAGGAAAGAGCATGACTGCTATAGAGACAGATCAGATTAGTATATAAAAGCAGAAACTTTGCACTTGTGAAATGTAAATGTCAGTATAAGCACTTGCTATATTTAAAAACATGCAAATGCTGAATATATATGTATTTTTTTCACACACACACACACACACACACACACACACACACACACAAAACATGGAATTTTCCTTCACTGATCCAGAGTTAGTGAAAAAGTCAGTGAACCTGTACTTTGGACCAGTATGGGGTGACCTTTTGCTCCCCAGTTTAACACAAAACTGAGATACCTGTGTGGTGAAATAGATGCTAGCAGTCCCTTCCTCTAACCATGCATAGAAATCAGAAGAAATCTTTAGGGTGAAACTACCCATCTAACTCAGGGTCTAATTTTAGTGCTGATTTACCATAGTTTTAATTACCTTGCCCCAGGAAGAGGGAATCCACCATCACAGGCTCCTATATTCCCTATACAACAATGAAAGTAAGATACTCTGAAGGGAATCTCTGGAGTCCCAGACAGAAAGATCCAGGTCATCTAAAAATAAATGTTTTTCACTTCTGTTGGATGCAGACGTAATTGAAGAGTTAATGCACAGGCAATTTAAGAGTTAACTTCTCCAGTTAGTTTTCTACTGATAACTAGCAACACTGAGGGTATAAAGAACTGGTAAGAAATGTGAGATGCGTTGGCCTGCTCACAGACCAGCCCGCCTATTTACTTCAGAGGATGAGAGTCTGAAGCAAGCACTGTGAGACTGCCCACTGGTGATATAATAGCAGGGAAAGTTGCACACGGATTAGAAACTCTAAGATGAAGGGGAAAAGGAGAGGACAGAACTGGATCTCCTAAATTAGCTCTTTCAAATGCATTTTACATTAGGCCAATATAATACTTTGAAAAGTAGGGAACAGAATCAGAGTTTCTAAAACCCAGTATCTTTTCCTGACCCTTCTCTTAGATGACAGCCTTAATCAATTGATTTCCCATGATTTCTGGCTAGACTGTGGTTCAGTTTCAAAGGGAAAAATGGAGAGACTAAGTTGTCATGAGGCCTAACAGTCTTTAATAGTCTTTAGAAGTGTGGGCTCAGTCTATCTTTGACTAAAATAAAGTCCCTGCCACGTCCTGGGGACTGCTGCAATCACCAGATTATTATGTAAACCGTAGCACAGGTGTCCAAAGCATGATATCAGCTGTGGTTCGGATATATCTCCCTTTTCAGGCATATCTGCTAGATGGAATTGGGATTCAGCAGCCCATTTATCCAATGCCAGATCACACTGAAGTCCACGGAAGTTGATGTCTGTCTCCTGAGATTCTGAGAAGAGATATATGCATGGAAAGCATGAGTTTTACAATCAGGTGAATTAGAAAATAAACAGTTTTGGAATTAGGTGGATGTTATTACGTCTGATACTTAACTGGATTTTATTATATTTATTAAATTTAGACAAGATTAAATCTTTTTTTTCCTATATGATTTAGTCATTGTGAAACTGTTCTTGGCCCTTAAATACATTTGGAAAATTAGCACCTAGACTACTGGTGCTTGAGGAAGTAAAAATGGAGACTGCAGCATAAACAGACATTCTTCCTTTTTTATTATCAGAGTCCTGATTTACAAAAAATTAATTGATAAGTGATAATTGATAACATGGAGAAGTTTGCATTTAGGAGAACTAAACTCAACAGTTTCTGAGGAGCTCCTGGTGAGACTGTTTTGATGTAAACTTCAATGTACATGAAGATGTACAAAAAATGATGTACAAAAAGCTATCCTGAGCATTTGCCACTGTTGGTCAGGAGTAAGAAAACGTAACACCAAATGCAGACTTTCTTGCCCAACCCTTAGCTCAAGACAATGGTATCTATGCTACTAATTTCAAGAAATGTCTGGAGCTTTATCAGTGGAGTATTATGGACTTAAATTTTCCTTATGGCTATGGAGGGCTTGTTCTGAAGTTTCATACCACATTCAGAGCGATCAGATTGAATAAGTGCCTTATAACAAATTGAGGTCAGAGTCAAGCTTAATCTATTTGGGCCATTAGCTGAGTTTCACTAACTTCTACAATTACAGCACAAACAGGCACGATGTGGATTACATTATTCTTTTGACTGCACAGCTTAAACGTTCAAGTATGAATTTAGAGTTTGTGTAATGGGAGAAGCTTTAGGAAATTCTTGGCTTTGATTTTCACCTCTGAATCTGCAGTGAGACACATTCACCACTGTTCAGTGTAACATTTAAGGACGAAGATACTCAAGTAAAGACACCAATAATCTCTATTTTCCTTAGAAGCACTGATTTCCAAGTTGGCAGAATATATGTATGATTTTATAAGACAGAAAGAGAGGATTAGTTAAGAACAATGTGTCCTTGCTTTGAAATATCTACATGTATTTTTTGTTGGAAGCAAACTGTTGTAATTGAATTCAACTCAGAAAGAAAGAATATGGAAGGACCCAGCAAGATCTCTCAGCTGAATGTGCTTCTATAATTTAAAACATACACCAGAAAAGTCAAAAGTCAAGAAAAGCAGCATTGTTGTTGTTCCCATGATAATAGCCGACACACTAATTAAAACCTACTCTTTATTGTGCCCTGGGATGGTAACCAGAACCAGTTTTGATTTCATCAATGTTCTTTCAACCAGAGTTAAATATTTCACAAAGTTGTTACTAGAGCTTAGAAGGCTTAGAAGAAAAAAGATAAATCAGTCCGACATGGAGCACGGTGCATCTCTTGTGGAAATTTCTGTTGGTAGAAACATGACATTACCATGAAATACAGTATTAACATGGAGCATATAATGCTATGACTCTATAACGTGCAGTTTATATTTGTTACATTGTCTCTGTGTTATAATGCTGCACAGTCCTTAAACATTTTTCTATTATCAGCATCATTTTGTTCAGTTTAGCTTTTTTTTTCTGCAAGTTCTGGAGTGTTGTAGAATATACATGACCACCTCACAGAGAGCTGGATATATTACTAGATGCTAGCTTATTACTATCGCTAATTCAATGTGATCAGTTAATCAGAAAACAGAACCAAAGCCAAGACATATTTTTGCAATAAATATCCCAGAGTGACCATAAATATTCACAATCTAATTCCAACTTGAGTGTCAAAGCAACAGAATCTAAGCTTTTAGCTGGTCCAGGACAACTGAATGAAAATCCACAGGAGTTAAGAACCAGTGCCCCATAGGAATCAGTGCAGAATAAACTTTATGTGACTCTTTATTAGTCAATAGTTAATATATGCAACACACTAAAAAGTGACAGTTTAAATTGTGATATTGCTTTTATAACTTACCTCCAAAATTTTTAACACCATCACTATTGACGATAACTAGCTATACATGAACATAATGACCATATAAATGTGTGTGTATATATATATATGTATATGTATGTGTATACATATAAATACCGTGCACAGATAACCTTCTTATTCCCTTTAACAGCCTGCTATTTCTTACCTTCCAGTGAGGCATCATGCATTAAACTTGGGAAGGCTCCTAGTGGTCCAAATTAATGTATTTTTTCACTTAATGTTTGGATTACCAAAATCCATGCATTTCTTCTCCATAAAAACATTGCAAGTCACTTGCCTGCATAACATATAGTGCTGCAAGTGCTTCTGCAGTGTGAGTTCTTGTGAGCAAAGCCCAGACCTCTCTGCACTAGGCTGAACTCAGTGGTTCTGCTGTTGGCTGCTGCTATCCCCATTCTATCTGTTGTCCTATAAAGTACCTAGAGACCTTTTAACTCTAAGTGACATAAGCTGAAAGAAAGAGTAAATGTTCGTTCTTAAAGCTTCCTGTTTTAATAGCATTTGGAGAACTAATAGCAACATCAACACTACTACATTCTCAGAAATACTGTGAAATGATTACCTGCATTCATCATATTAAAACTACTGTAATTTTAGAATCTGGAAATAAAAGCCAAAAATCAGAAGCAGAACTCTCCCAGTGATTCATTGGTGATTCAGAGTGTGTCATTTATCCTCCATTTGTTGCCAGGGGAACCTGACACCCACTTCCTACCACATCACTGCTGCAAGAAAAACACTGTCAAGCCGCAATAAAGTTGCTTTGCTGCTGCTTATGGCTGCTAAATGCCAACTTCTTCTATAAAATAAATGTATAAAAGTGTTTTTCTTAATATCATCATGAAGTTCTATGATTTAGAATTAGCAGTGGCCAGCTAGAAATCACACTGTCAAACAACCAGATGATCAGAAGCTCCTGATCTATCTACTTTAAAATGTTAAGATTGAGGTGGTTCCACTTGGTTCCACTAAGTGATTTGAACTATAGTACACCCTGGTTCTTGAGTTGTGTAAGGGATTTGATGGATTTGAACTGTTTTCTTGGTGATGAAACCATTTCAGCAAGAAATAGGCTGAGTGGAGATCGTTGGAAAGTGGTTTTCTGATTTGTTTTGGGGGTTTTTTTTGGGGGGGAGTTGGGTTGTATTTTTCATGTAGTTTATATCTGAGCTAGATTACATCAATCTTTTAAAATATATTCAGTGAATTGTAAGCTTCCCTTATCTTATTCACTCACAGTTAGTGAGACTGACTTTTTCATCACCAGGTGTGTCTGAAGAGGCATCCAATGTATTTTTATTCAATTTTTTTAGGCTCAGAAAGCTGGTTTCCAAAGAAAGTATCTCGTTTCTAGCAAAGATATTTCAGATTGACCCTATACTTGCTTTTTGTTAAGCTGCAATGATTTCAAAACTCATCAGAAAATCCCACATATACTTTAAACTGATCTATAGATTCCCTCTTGCTTTCCTCAGACAGGTCTTTCACTGTAAAAAGGAAATAAAGTTTTGTGGAAGAACTGCTGCTTGATAAAGCAATACAGTAAGTTTATTTTGCACATCAGAATATTTTAAGTATTCACTGTACCATAGTTTTGTGAGGTTTCTTGGGTGGTTCACTTTATTAGTGATACTGCTCTCACAAGGATCTGAGATTTTGCAAATTGCAAGTAAATTCTGCTTTAGGAGAAATTTTAGCAATTCCCTGTTACATAAACACACAAAAGATAAGTCTCAAAAACCCTTCTTGTTTCATGTTGGATGGAATAAAGAAAAACAAGAAAGAGAGAGCAGCTGAGGAAGCCTGACAGTCTGATGGGAAAGATACTTATTCCAAACTAGGACATTGGAAAGTCCATGCTTGGAGTCCATACCTTTTCCAGTTCAGAGTAAACTTAGGCAAAATCCTTGTCTGAAGCCCATTAGAAACTCCATAATTTAAAGCCCATTCTCCAAGATAATCTACACTCTGTGTCATTCTTTCACTAGAAATTCCACTCATTCTCAATCTTTTTTTTTCTTTGCCAAATCAATAATTTTGGAATTCAATTAAGTTGCATATCCACAGAAAAAAAGGAAGAAAAAAATAAGTTGGCAAGCCAGATTCAGTGCATGGTGGCATCGTGGAACATGGTGGCTTTTATCCAGCAAAGCACTTAGATTCTTACCTCTAAGAAAAAAAAGAAATAGATCTCATTGTTCCAACCGCTTTTAAATGTATAGTGTGTCCCTTTAACATCATACTGTAATAAATAGCTCTAACTCTTTCCTATTTACTACACTTTTATTTATCTGGGAACCTAATGAGAATAAGTTCAGAGGCAAACAACCTGCTGCGGTTCAAAACAGCCATGAGTAACATGTTCCAGGAATTCATGAAGGTTACACTGTTTTGGCTTAATTCATCAAAAACAATTAGAAAATGACTGGGAAAATATTTTTTTGAACTTGCTGTTTGTTTTTTATCTCTTTCCTCAAGAAGTAAAGGCTTAAAAGTTCCTTGCTGACTGTGGAGAGAATAATTCTGTAGCACAAGAAGCACTGAGATGGAGTATCACCCCATTATGTGTATGCACTTTTAAAAACTCATTATATATAGTATTTCTATGCAATATATACAATTAAACATACACTACATAAAGGAATTTAGAAAATCTATTTGTTTTTGAATAATTAGTACATATTTTATCTGTAAGTGCTCAAAAATGACTGCCAAGTGAAAATCAATGATATTTATTCCTGTCTTCCTACAACTGTATGAATAAAAATTTATTGTAATCTTATACATGTATACATGCAATCATATACCTACATGTACATATAAACATGTAGCAAGAGAGCTCAACATGAAGTTTCAATGCCTGGTGATTTGAATCTCCTGTACTTACACTTAGCATTTGCAGTTACATTCTCCAATGTGATAAAATGTTGTAAGCAGAGCAGATCATAATATGGTCCCTTATTGAGGTCAGATAAGGTGGGGTTTTTTCTTTTCTTTTCTTACTGCATTTTCCATAGTAGAGCATAGTTGGCCACCCAAGTTCTACTGGCTGAAGCCAGTGTCCTCTTACAACACGCTGCTGCAGAACATTTTGCTCCCTGAAGCTTCACTTTCCATGCTACACATAATACACCCCTTTAACCTGCAAGGAAATTGAGGCAGAGGAGGGGGTATTTGTGCACCCTCAGGGTAGGTTAGGAGGAGGCAATACGAAGGGCAGAGGATTTTCAGTGCAGGGACCCGGGGGCTCTGCTGAAAGCCTGGGATGGGGGGTGCCCCACACAGCGACAGCCTCACGATATGGGCCCAGAGAGGCAAGGTTGGAGCAGAGCCCTGAGCCCTGAGTGACTTGGAGAGAAATGCAGGGAGGAAATATAGACTTCAAAGAGCCATGACATTGCCAAGTGAGCAAAAGAAACCTAATTATAACTGCAAATGTGGCCAGCAGGGTCCATGCTACAGCTGGAAGCAGTGCTCAGTTTGCTTCATTTTCAAGTTCCCTTGAAACTCCTCTCTATCAAATGTTAAGCATATCTTAGGTGTTAGTGGTCTCAATACAATTTAAAGGTTTTTTTTTTATTTTATATTTTAAATAGCAAATTTCAAATCAACAATAAAGCTTCTATTTTCAGTGGTTCAGTGAGACCAGAGCTTGGAGATAATCCAAGACTTGAGAACAGTTTTTACACTAGTAATTGTTCTCCCCTGATCTTTTTTTTTCATTGTTTTCATTCCAAGGAAAGGTGTATATGTAATAAGGACAATACTGAGTCTGCAATTCAGTATTCCTTTGGTATTCCTCTTTTGAATTTTCTCGATCCTGCCCAGAAGGGCAGCTGAATAACACACTCCTCTTTTGAAGTTTTTTTTTTCATTTACTGCTAGAAAGAATAACTTGTGTTTTTTCCACCTTCCAAGCATCATGGATGATAAGCCCAATTTATATAAGAGAAATGTTTTACTTGTTGCATAATTCCAGCCTGCCGTAAGAACAGTTTACATTACACATTAATGATGTGACGTTTGTTTGCAACACTGTAAGTCACTCATATTCTTAAGAGACTGTAAATATACGTTTTGCATTAAGATGCCATCTCATTAGCTTGTGGAATCCTTTTTCAAGCTTAATGTTGGTGGGCAGGGAGTGCAAAAGTTTCAAGATGTCCACTGGACTGCTCTGCATAAAGTGACCTGGGGAAAGCAAAAAGAAATCAGATCCACCAACCTGCACTGTTGATGGATTAAGGTAGCTCTACAAAGCAATATCAGAATAGTTGATGCTGTCTGCAATTTAGGGCCATTTCACATGTTTTCTGGAAAAGTCTGAGAACCAGCCTACTGCCCAACCAGCCCCAGGCAATACGCCCTGACTCCAGCCTTGCTAAGAGCACTACTCTTTTGACCTAGAAGAACTGGACGGGATCCTATCTAATGGCTCTCTGTGGATGGGTAGTCATGCATTGCAACATAGGAGCACATACTGTAGCTGTTGAAGGCATTCACGTTACCGCCTGCTACAAATCTCTACTTCTATATATCAGAAATTTTTGCTCGCACATAATGTCCTTTTCTCTGCTCTCACCTCAAAAGAGAAAGAAAAACAAAAAGAGCCAGGCATTTTCAAAGTCTACCAACTTTAAGTTTAGAAGTTATGTAGAAGTTATGTTGTATTGTACATTGTTATGTAATCATGGTTGAAATTCATGAGGTTTTTTGTTTTGTTTTGTCCTTGTGTTACTAAATCCGTGCTTTGAACTCCAAGTGTTGGTATGCATTAAAGGCAGAAGAATATCAAAAGTTCAGTGCTCGAAGGCAAGTCTCCCTTTTAGGCAGTGGTCAGGTCTTGAACTTAGGAAAAAAAATGTATTTTTCTAATACTACTATGACTACATCTGCAGCTGTCAGGAGATCTATATCCAATAGCCCAAAAGGCATTTAGAGGAGAGTTACATTGTGTTTTGAAAGTAAAAGAAATAGCTTAGCCCATTTTATTTTTCCTATTTTATCTACATACCAATTCTCCTTTTTTCTTATGTTACCAAAGAGGCTGTCAGCACTGTCTTCAACATCATTTCTGGCACCATATATGGAAATTTTTGTTACAAAGGTAGATGTGGAATATTTATACCTTTTTGTGTGTTATTCCAGAGTATACTAAATGATTCAAAAATATTTGCTAAGGCGATAGATACTATAAAAAAACTATTTATAGACCATTTTACTCACTGCTAAAGTGGCGAGCAAAGAAATGTTAAAAAAATCAATATCCCTACAACACTTACACTTTTTTTTTTTATCCTAACAGATATGGGCTTAAATCCTTGCTTTTGCAAAATATACGTTGCACCATGTACAACTACTTTTTTTGTCTTCTGTATACTACACTTATTTATTCTCTAAGATTGCTGTAGATAACCACAGTTTTATGTTCAAATTATTTTTCTGAGGGTACTCTTTTATGTAGAGACTCTTTTATGCTCTCTTTTGTGTTACTAGACCCCTTTATGTACTTTTCTATGTTAGTAAGGAACATTTTTTTTCTCTCACTTTCTGCTTTTTAGTAAAAATAGGTAAAACGTTATCAAGGAATCTTCATTTATCACAAGTGATGAACATAGTGGTTGTGTACTTACAAAATGTATATATCTCAAAAAAGGTGTCCCTTAAGAATGCAACTATTATTAACATTTTAATAGGATGGCAATGGTTCAGTGCAGTCTTTAAGTAAAATGCTGTTCACAGAGATGTCACTATCAAACTTTTTTGTGTCACTTATTTTTTCCTGATGTTACCCTTCTTTATATCAAACTAGTATGGTGCTTATTAGGTATGGTGGTGATACATGATCTCAGCATAAGGTAGCTGGTTACAGACCAGCTGCTCTCTTTGCTAACAGAATCATCATATGAATGTGGGTTGGCCACATGTAATTGCTAATCCAGTGTTCAGTGCTCTGAAATTGTCGCTACTCTATCTAATGAAAATGAACTCAACTTCTCAACTGAAACTTCTCAACTGAAGTCTTCAGTCAAAAAAATGTGATTTTGCCAACAATGAATTTTTTCACCAAAAATAATCAGGTTTTAATCTTTTTTTATGGAATATTTTAAAATCCAATGTAAACTTTTATTTCAATTTTAAAGCAGGCAGAAGTATGCTTTCAATTGTATTTTTAATTTCAACAATTTTTGCAAAAAAAATTCTCTTATAGAAATAACATATAGAAGAGAAATATACCAATAAACCAAAGCCCTCAGTGAAATGTTTTAACTGATTCTTGAGGACTGTCACTAGAGTTTTAGTCCATCTGGAATTCCAATAAAAAACAAGTGGAAATGCTATTACGAGCAATCAGAAAAGTCTCACTGCACTAGTTTTCTTAAATAAGTGTGGTTGGAGCAAGTCACAAGGCCAGGACAAAATACTGGACAGGAGAAGAGCAAAGGTTGTTAAGGCCTGCTGGTGTTGAAGAAGTGTGAGAGAGAAGCACTGTTAGGTTGTCGTTAAGGGGTGTTAAATCACCCTTTACAAGGGTACAAGAAATGCTAGCAAATTAGGTACTTCATCTAACTCTATAGTTGAAGTAAATTTTGAAAGTGATATCTCACAGAGTTTTAAAGAAAACTCACTAAAGTGGGCAGGGATTTCCTTTTGACTTCAGAAGAAGTTAGAACAGACTCTACCTGAGCAACTTGATTTACTCCACAAGGCACGGCCCTTTGCAGATGCCTGGTGTTTGCTATCTTGTTCCCAAGAACACATTGCTGGGGTGCAATCACAGCTGTAATAAAATTCCCATTGACTCATACTGGGGTAGCTTCTGCCCAACTAATGGAGCATTCTCATCACTTTAACCATAGTATAAATACATTCCTTTTTGTTCTTATTCAAAAAAGGTGGCTAAGCAATTTGTGTTTCGACAACTGATCTGTATTGGGAAATGTAAATATGATCTTTCTTAACTTCAAAGACCTAAAGTGTCTTTAAACTACTCTGTAGAAGAAATTAGATTTATATGTATCTCATGTTCCTCAGGCTTCTAATTGAATTAGTAAATGAGAACAATCTTCTTCATCCAAGGGAAACTATCTGGGGGCAAGGCTGCCCTAATGTATTGCTGCATTTAGCTTAGGTATTGACTGAAGAGTTCTCGTGGTAACTAAACCCTTTAGCCGGCATACATTACTGTGGGATTTAAGAAAGATTAAACTTCTAGGATCCTGCCAAAAGCAATAATTAAAGTAACTAGGATCTGCTTATATAAACAGCTGTCATTTTATTTTAACTGGGAATTTTGCATTTTAATAGTGTTAGAATAAGTTTCCAAGAGACTCAGTTTTCAAGGACCTGCTTTTAGTAACCATGCCTTTTATGAAATATTAATGCAGCATACTATCTGCCTGCTAAGATGATATTATAAACTGTTGAGATATAATTACTGAATGATAAACCCAGCTTTGAGCAGACAAAATCCTAGAACTGTTGTGAAGTAACAGATTTATAGTGTGATGACTAAATCAGAAAAGTGAGAAGAGAAAAGAATAGTTATAGCTTACTGGAATAATGAAAAATGAAATAGTGAATCGAAGAATAGCAAGAAAAAACAGTAAGCCTAGACTACACCTGAGCTGGCCTCGGTCTTGAGCACTCAGGAAATCCAGCTTCCTACCTGCAAGCACCTAGAGATCACCTGGCCGTGGTGGCATAAAGACCTCTCTGACCTGGGAGACAAATGCCAGTTTCTTGAGGATCCATCCCAGATTACACTAGGCTGGGTATTAGAAGTGGTTGGTTCAGGCAGTAAGTGCAGGGAACCACTATGCATGGGGTGTCCCCATCCATAAGGTGGCTAAGTGGACCCTGGGGAAGGGCATGTACCCTGTCTTCCTCTCCTCGCTGCACCACACACACATACACTGCAAATAGCAAGCCAGCCCTCAAAGTTATTGCTTGAAAAAAGTCAAGGTATGAGTCCTAACTGACTCAAAGTGACTAAACATAAGGATGAACGTGACACACTTCTCTGGGAACAATTCCTGCCTTCTGTGCGAGGCCTCAACTATGGTCTTCTTGAGAGTAGGCCCGTTGTTCTTTTTTCCCCCACTCCAGAGACCAAACTCTCGCATGCAACTTCCTGTAGGTTGTAGCTAGTTCCTTCCTCAGAACTCCACAGCTGCAATTATCAGTTTTAAGAAGTTATTGGGTACAAATGGTAACTCTAGGATGTGTCCCGTGACCTGTTACTTTTAGCATGTGTTTCATTTGTGTTTCTACTTTTCATTGCATTATTTTGGCAGGAAAAGAAGGAAAGTTTTGTGTTGGGCTGCTGAAAATCCATTCTTAGCCACTGGCTCACACAGCGCTGTTTTTCATCTTCCTCTAAGCCCTGCTTGGAGGACAATGGCTTTAACTCTATTTTCCTATCATTTAGAGTAAATTAAAGACATTGTATTAAAAACAATGCCAACAATGTTCTCCCTAATAGACAGATAGACATACAGAGTTTAGTGGCACAATTAAAGGCAGAGTAGCCTTTAAAAGCTAACAATTTTGACAGAGTCTGAGTCTTCCACTGAGTTAAGAGGAAGAGTAGATGTATGTCATAATTATTTTGTTGAGGATCTGCTATTAAAACAAGTTCTTAGGTAAGTCTAAAAGAGTTCCTCCAACTCTCACTGCATACCTTCCTCCAACTCTCACTGTATACATTATGCCAAGTCACCGTAAATCTGACTGACTTACTGGAAGTTTTGACTGGCAAAGTTAACACTGAGGGAGCAGATGAAAAAGGGCTAGCAGGTAGAACTACTACCAAGAAGGTGGAAGAAAGTGTAAACTGAGGAGACCAACAACTACTTTTACACAGATTATGTTCTGGCTCCTTGGCAGTTATATTAGTGGCATTTTAAGACACTTACAAAACAGATATTTAACAGTCTTAGACTTACAAATGCAAAACATTCAATACAGAACATTTCAGATACTATTATGTATGTCTTTTTATAGAGTTCATAGATACTCTTTCTTTACAGTTTATCATTCAATAGAATTCAATAGAATTGCTGATTGTTGGGCTTAGGTATACAAATATAGTGATGATGGATATTGTCTCTCTTCCTTTAACCTGTATATCCTATTTGACACCAGTATATCACCTTGTCACTTAGGACTCTTGAAGTCTGATTCTTCTCAACAAATACACAAGAATTGAGCTTTACTCGGTTGTGGCAATTATTGACCACATCTATCATCAGTTCCCACAGCTGCAACAGCATACAGAAGAGGGCAAACCAAATAAGTTTATTTGAGAAGTGTATGCGTATTCACAGACTGGCACCTCAGCAATATTGCTGTAGCATAGTGTTATTGAGGCTTGAGTCTGCCTCTCTCTTTCCAGAAAGAGTCATACTGCCTCTGTATATTTCCTCCGATTTCAGGTAACATTTTTATATAGAGTTGCACTTCACAATGTTGGGAGTGCCGGATTTTGCCAGTAGACATGATAGGTGTCTAAGGAACATTCAGGGTAAGTGGAGGTTTTGTTATGATAGGTTAAAAACATCCACCTTGGGCCACAGTTGGAAAACAACCTGTCATATATGCCTAGAAAAAGACAACAGTATATGGAAAAGTATTATCTTGTGCTTTCCTATCTATCAGCACAAAAGGCTATGAATATGCAGCAATATAAAGGGATGACAGGAGATAGAACTATTTAGGTCCAAGTTCAACAAGAAATTGCTATAATCTATACATGAAATATGTGCCTATAAAATACCAGTTATGGAAAATAAATGGTTAAGAGGTCATCTATCCCCTCTTTCAGGAATGTGACCCAAGGTAAGTGGCTAGTCCTCATGGAACATCTTCCTGCCTCTGACAGCAGTCTTCCTTGCTGACACATCCAGAAGACGCTATTCCATTCAGAGTCTTGTACAACAGAGCTAAAAACACAACACTTAGTATTGTGTATTGCCTTTATAGTAACATTAAAGGAACTTGTACAGACAAGCAGAATAATGCAGCTTCAGAATATAGCACATAAATCTGGGGACAAGAAAATCATCCAGTTTGGACTTGTGGCCAAAAGCCTGCAGCACTGTAAGAGAAGACTCACTCAATTCTATTGCTTCAGCCTCAGTAAGTAAAGTTTTAGAAGTGAAGTTTTACTTATTTATTCTCAATATCCCTATATCTCCAAGGGAGTGTGATGTTAAACTTCTGTGTCATTGTACTTTTATGCAAGTGCAGCTATAGAGATTGTAGTGACTTTAAGCAGCCCAGTCAACAGCCTCTCAGACTGACTGACAACTGCAATCGCTTGTCAGAAGACAACCAAACTGAGCAAGACTGTGAGCTCAACTTATGAGAGGATTAATAACACAAACTAAGCAAAGTGGGTGAGCCAAAGGAGGGCCAGGTTACCACTGTGGAAAGCCCCAAACAAATATATCTCCACTTTGTGTTGAGCAGTATTTATAACTCACGGCATTTCTTAATGCAGTAAACCTTGCAACAGCCGAAACTGGGTCAGTTTAGTTTAACACAGCTTTTTGTTACTTTGAAGTTATTGTTAGTAACAACTTCTTGTAGAATATTCCAGGGGTCTTTTACCATATATGTGTGATGGATCTCTTATGCTTTTCACCTGTTTGTAGCTATAAAATTCCTTGGGTTCATATAGAATAACAGGAAAATTCTAGGAATCACTAGCTTACCTAAATATTAGCATTTTAATAGAGATGGATAGGATAGGAACATATTTCATTTATAAATACTTTGTTTTTGCTTTCTAAAAAAGTGCATAATGAAGTGTTGAAATGGCCATGGCAACAAAGAATTAAAATAATATATTAAAAAAAATAGTGTTCCAGTTCTGGAGAGGTTTTTTTCCCCCCATTTTCAGTATCTTAAAAAAAGGATTTTTTTTTTTAAGTTAAAAACATTTTAATGGAAAATAGGTATCATTCTGTTAAGAGTCAAGGAAATAATTTCTGATATGATCAGGAAAAAAAAAAGCTTTTTTGACATATTCAAAATACTTGACTTGAGTTTTTAAAGCAAATGGATTTATCATCCACATCCAGACATTTTTCCAGACTGTTGATTTTTCTTCAGTACCTTTTCCCCTTAAACCATATTATACCAGTAAAAGTCAAATGGGAATGTGTATGTCCTGCACAAAGAAAGGAACATTTACCTCTAAGTGACCTTCAGCATTTCATGCAATCACTGCATTCTGGTGGGAGACACTTATTCTAGATGAACTGACATAAATTGTGCTTAAAATAAAAGAATTATAGTACTTTAATCACATCAAATATGTACCTTATTTATCAGTCCAATTTAGAACCTGATACAATTACAGAAATTCAATGAGCACTGACCTCACTCCTTTCTTATGATCAATGTAAAACAAAGAAATTCTGGCAAGAGGAAGAACAGAGGACTTCTGGAAAGACGGAAAGGCTTTGCCAGCCACAACAGCTTATAGTGCTCATCTATATGATGGTGTGGTGGGGGAAATCAGAAGCTCTGTAAAGTCAAATTGCCAGTGATTTTGCAATCTGAAGGCCATCCATAGTTTCAACTCTCTCCTGAGTGCATAAACGTATCTCAGTTCATTTAATGTTAATAGGGAATACTACAGATACACTCTCAGTCTAAAGGGGATAGATATCCTAGCATTAGGAACTCCTTGTTTTTACAGCATTTTTGGGCACCTTTTAATAATTTGGAAGAACATTTTTAATGCTAACTATGTCTGGCACCATGACACTGCCAGGTCTCATATTTCAAGTATTTCATATTTGCCAAACACATGTGCAAGCTGAGGATGCCAGCAGGGAATTTAAGGTTAACTTGTTCCTTTTTTTCATATTCATCTTTGTTTTTGTTTCCCTCTACCAAATCCCCAGCATCTAAACATTATTGTTAATTTTCATTTCTTTCATTTTCATTTACATTTAGTTGGAATAAGTACTATTTCCTTTTAACTGCTTGATCCATTTCCACTAACATATCAAAGTTCAATCTCAGTGCTCAGGGAGCATATAATTTACACAAGCTAGACCATAAATGTGCATAAATGACGTGGAAATTTATTGCTGTTTTATGAATATGTAATGTAAACAGTGTTTACATTGTACTCAAGGTTCTTTGAAAAGCACCACAACCTTCAGATCTGAACCAATAGGGAATGTAGTGCTAACAAGTGTAATATTTACAGAAGGATTTTCATTAGGAGCAATGGACTTAGCAAAAAAATTAATTTCCAAATGCTTTTACAAGGCTATGGTGTGGATTTAATCAGTTGGATTTATATAGGGTCCAAATGTGCACTGAGCTTTCCTAAGTCTGTGCCAGCCGCCATGAAGGGGAGTTTGTCCGAATGGCAGCAGACAGCCAAGCTCTGGCTGCATCAGTTCCAGTGGGAGTTTTACCAAGATTTCAGCCTGCAAGAACACTTCAATTTTGGCTCCAAAGAGAGTGCTGTAGTGGGAAAATATTTAAGGAAAATTAAATAACAGTAAGCTGAGTATCATGGCCTGGAAGTAATATTTAATGAAGAGGTGCAAGATGAAGATTATGAGGCATAGAAGGGAAAATTATGCCATTTAAATACCAAAACCTCAGGGATATACTAGCTATTAAATGAAGATGAACAGCTCTACATCTGTGCTGGACTTGAAACAAACTGTGGTTTATAGGGATCTGTTTAAACTCTTGTGTTTAACTGCTGATCCATAGCTAACTCCAAAACGCAGATGCCTAATGAGCAGATATCTATGTTGGACAAAAACATAACTGAACATATTTAAATCATTTGCTAAGAAAAATAAAATTTTATGAGAAAGGAGAGGTGCAGAGACAGCTGAAGGGCCAAATTCTGTTCTCAGTTACACATACGTAATTCCACTGATTTCAAATTCATGTATGGCATGTAAACTGAGAGCAGATGCTGAGGGAAAGAAAAAAACAGATTTTGTCTGAATTTGATCAGTCTGCCTCAGTCTAAGACCATTCAAAATAAGTTTGGTTTCTAAAATCTGTTTATGGTTTTATTTCCTTGAATGAGGTTCACCTGCACCTCTAAGATACTATGAATCAAACAATCATTTATTAATGCTGTTAATTGATTTTAGCAACACTAATTATTACCTTTAATGGTTAATAATTCTGATTTTATCCTGACACAATTTCACTAAACTTTTTATCAATTGTTTATGTTAAGCATTTCCCTGAATTATGTTATATATGCTGCTTACCCTGAGGGAAACAACGTTGTCATCTTTGATAACACTGGGAGCTCACCTGTCTCTCAGGTGCTGTGTTATGTATGTTAAAACACAAAAATTGGAGAAATTATACTTTCTTAGTGGGAAAAAGGAGGCAGTGGCTTCCTTGGGTAGTATGAAGATTTCTATCAATCCTTAAATCAGAAGGAATCTATTTAAATACTTTTTTATTTTTGTATTAGAGCAGAAGGTTTGATCAGTAGAGTAGCAAAGCTGAGGTGTTTGCATTCACCTGCAGTAGCCTATAGATCCATTTGATCTATTTGAATCTTCATGTGAAAAGTCATTTTCAAAGAAATCATTTCCTTCTTTGCAGTGGAAAATTAAACATTTCCTTTGAAGAAGCAAATACCAGCTCATTGTTTAACAATGTAGGCTAGGTTATTGCTTCTCAATTTAAAACCAAAATAACTTTTATGCCTCCATCCATATCCAAATTCACATTGATTTTATTCTTAAGAGTGGGGAACACCTTGAGAGAGCACAAGGATGTTGTGAGAAGTGTTTTGAGTTCTTGGTTCTAAATGCTTTTGCCATAAGCCAGATGTTTTAAAAGGTACACATCAGAACGACAAGGCACAAAAGGGGACAGTGCCAATAAATTTGCATGTTATGACCTTTCACTGCCTGCTCCTTCTTTAGGAGGATGAATAGTTCTACGGCAGAGGGAAAATTATCTATATTTAAAAAAAAAAAAAGAATTTAGTCTTCCATGGCATCAGCATTTCTGTAACTAGTTCAAAAAGAATTAAAGAGGACAAAGCCCTAGGTGTTCACCCAACCTTCTAATCCGAATCCAAGACAGACATATTTTTGTGGTATATAGGTTTCGAGTGCCACATTCAGTTTGTTTTCTTTTCTAGCTTCAATGAAGATGCTATGTGTTACTATTCCATATAAATTACCAAGATTTCTATATAGGATTTTGTGCATTGTGTCACACTCCAGGGCCCAGCAGGGCTTAGAAGCTGGTGCATCCTCCTTGCAAGCACCCTCTCATTTGCTGTCAGTCACATCTGCAAGCAGCATGAAGGTCTGCAGAGTCCTATGGTCTGACCCACTCTGGTCACTCTGATGTTTTCCTAGCACACTCACTGAGACTGCCATGAACTACTCGTAAAGACAAATCATAGAATCATACAAGCATTATGGTTGCTAAAGACCTTCAAGATTATCCAACTATAAACCCATCACCATCCTGCCCCTTAAACCATGTCCATAAGTGCCTCATTTACACGTTTCTTGAGCACTGCCCCGGACAGTGACTCCACCACTTCCCTAGGCACATGTTCCAACATATCACCACTTGTTTCATGTAGTAGTTTTTCCTAGTGTCTAACCTGAGATGTGGGCATGCTTCAGTTTACAGATACAGATTAATTTCTCTACTATTCCCAAGCACCACAGATCAGTCCTTCAAGGATATAATTTACTCAGTCTCTTTGTATCACCATGAAAATACTTACCACAAGGCATCAGAAATAACCATGATGAGAGAGAATAAACATCCAAGAGCATCCTTGATTTTAGTGAGTTGCCAGTAAAAGAAAGGAGTGATTAAGGGGGGTGGGGAGTGCTATGATTCAGCGTCACTGACTGCCTTGTAACAAAGTCTTCTTTATCGTTTCTACATAGATCATAGCCTCATGCCAAGAGAAATTGTCAAAAACAACCAGAAAAACATCCAAGCAGGCATTTGGAGCAACAACATTAAAGCATATTCAGAGAGTGTGTAATGTACGCTCAGACACATTGCTGTGCGGTCTGGAACTCTGTGACCTTTTTAAGTCCTTGCAAGTTCCCCTTCTTGGGCTAGGCCTGTTTACCATGCTTGGGTGACTTGTAGTTCTGACCAGCTATACTTGTTTCAGGAGAAAAAAGCATTTGCTCCAATAAATGTGTGATATGAGCATTTGAGTGTCATACTGTACTTGCCAAGCCTCTGCATGTAAATATGACTTTTTTTTCCTTTTCTTTTGGTCTTCCAAAGCAACTATGGACTCAGCAGTCACACTCTTTAAACAGCCTCAGATTAGTTGTACTGTGCGAATGAACAGCTGCAATCAAAATGCCCGAACAATTATATGAAAAATGGAAAGCTCTTTTAACAGGATATATGTATCTTGAGAATAAGAAACTACCTATTTCTTGACCTTCTGAAGCTCCTTAGCAGAGTTTCTTGCAGAAGTCACTTTATCTCCATCATTAAGAAGACATGCATTACTATTTACTGTAATTAGTCAGTCACGAGGTTTCCTCCTTATCTGTGTTCTCCAATTAATGCAATTAGCCGGTAACAATTTCTGAATAATAACTGCTTACTAATATAATAATAAATACCAGGGATGGAATTTTCAAAGGGGAGTAAGGAAGTCAACTCCCATTGAGGGTTGTGTTTTTAAAGGAAAGGGTTCACACGCGATTGTTTTTATGGAGTATTACTCACTAATTAGTAGCAAACTACACAGCAGATTCCGCAATTTATGGAACTGCCTGATAGCTGAAGTATGATTTTCACCAGACTAATAGATTATTGATTTTAAGGAAGAAAATTACTTCCCTTTTTCTTTTTGTTAACCAAAAAAAAAAAAGAAAAAATAGATGACTGAAGAACAAATGTATTTCTAACTGCAATTGCGTTTTAGGCTCGATTCTCCTCAAAACTTGAACAGGAGCAATCCTTTAACTATATAGATTATTATATTTAAACAATATACTCTTGATGGCCTTTCAATTTTTGGCACTTACAAAAATAGTGGTTTCCATGTTCCTGTAAGCCTACTTGCTATGAGATTAACTTTTTTTTAAGATGAAGATAACTTACTGAAGATGTATTCAGTAAGTTAGACACCTTAGTAAATACATATATGCAGGCTATTGACAAAAAGCGTATTCATAAACCTAATTCTACCTACAGCTTGAAATAGAAAACTGAGGAAAATTCTTACTGTTCTAGAATCTCCTTCAGAACAACCTAAAATGTTGAAAATTGGACTTTTGAAACTGACTGTTCTAAAAAACATAAGAATAAGCTGATTCTTTGCAGAGAGACAGTAATTAGATTGTATTACTATCTAATTGTATCTCTGTTTCAACTATACTGTCTGGTAGAGGAAAAAATATTCATGTTTTCACCACAGCAGCAAAGTCATTGAAAAATGTCCTAGTGCATATACTGTAGAAATATATATTTAAAAGTCCTACTGTCATCCAAAGAGATGAACTTTTAAAAATAACAAACATCTGCTGTGAATTTTCTGTGTCTAAATTGGGGACTGCTAAATGAAACTGTTCTTTCTTTGTTTTCTCTCTGCCAATAGTAAAATCCTAAAATCTAGATAATTACTCATTTGTATAAGATGCTTACACACCTGCACATCTTCTGGTGAGCAATGTTTTGAGGAGATGCAACAGATGTGCATCCAGGACAATGGGATTTCTGACTTTAGTTACTGCCTAGCTGACATCTGAAGTTTCCCAACAACCTCAGTCTGAAGTTGAGCTTATTCCAGAGGGAAAAGTGGAAAAAAAGTAATGATGGATAATTACATTGTTTGGAATCTAACATTCCCAAACAAAGGAGATCTTTAGAGCAAGAGGTAGCAAATATTGAAATTTTCAGTGCCTTTACATCAGTGAAACTATGTGCAAAATGGAAAAACTTACTTTGAGCAAGCTGGCAGTGGCACCCTGTGAAACTTATATAACTGAGTTCCAAAGAACACTTGTTTGAATGCCAGTGCTTTCCCAGATTGTGTCAGGCTATTCTTTCATGGTTGAAAGAAAATACCAAAAGTCTTTCCCATCAAATGAAAATAAGCTGATGTTCTCTTTTTTTTTTTTCATTAATGCTAGATAACAGGGAGCTACAGAGAAGTTAGCTACTTCTACAGAGAGTAGCTACTTCTTCATGTTATCTGTTGAAAGGGTCTGCTGTTCTAGCCCCAGATCTTAACATGATCCATAAAGTAGAGCCTAGAATCCAAAACAAGGAGGAGCCCAACATGTCAAGAGTCATCTGTCGTACAATTCATTTAATACAATCCTTTCAACAACTATGCTGCTAAAAGCAGGCCAGCCATGCTGCATTTTGAAAGGGCTATTTTTGCAGAACAATGTTGCCCAAAGCATTTCCTGTTCTTATCGCTCCTGCAGCAATATGTCTGGAGCTCATTACCAGTAGCCCCTACTTTCAATAGTCAATCTTTTTGTAAAAGATGTTCATTCATGTTTTCTCCCCTCATCTCCACCAATTTGCCTTCTGAATTATCTGATAATATATCACTGCTGCAATGATTCATTTGATAAAACACAGACCTATTCATATCTCAAGAAAATTTTTTGAACAAAAGGCAATTTTCTTAGACCACCCACTCACTGAAATTCTTTTGTACCTTGCAGCTAAAAGAATTAAAAATCTCTACATTATATTACTCGAGGCTTGTTAAGTAAGCAATTAAGTGGCTATGTTGAGAAATCAGACTACGTATGTTTTTTGTTTCTCTTTTAATGAAAAGTATATACTAAGAACATTTGGTAACAATTTTATGTGTATTTGTTCTGTGCTGATGGCCCCTTCATGCTAGCTGCTAAGGAATTATCTTGCTTTAGTACTGTATTAAAAGAACAAAATGACAAACACATAATACATTTTTTGAAGAGTTAAGGATAAAGCTAAATATCTAAAAAATATCTTGGCGATGCAGATGAAGGTAAACTAATGAATGGGACTGTATAATGTGGTTAAGAAAAGAGACTTTATGAACAAGACTGTCTTTTTCAAGATCATATTCTCATAGTCTCATTGATGGGACAGGATAAACTAAAGTGGTTATAGGAAACCTGAAGCAAAATATAGCAGAAAAAGAAAAAAGGTCTTTCACAGAAGCCTCAGTTCAGCAGGAGATGAAAGCATGTGCCTGTCTTTAAGCATAAAATTAGTCCCATAGGGTGAAATCCTGCCTTCACTGAAGGTACATTTCAAATTTCTCAAATTGCCCAGGGTTCAAAACGCTGCTCTTAGCCATTAACATCAGATCTCTTTGTAAGCTGAAGTCATTTGCTTCCATGTCCATGTTGGTAGACTTTGAGGGAAGGATTTTTCAAGGAGAGATTTCACATAGGAATCTTGTAAGTGGAAATCTTACGATTGCCTCTCTGCTGCTTTGGGGAGCTAGAAGTTAGGCACAAGAAAGCAGTATTCATGCAAACTCCAGGAGACAATACAACTTTATAAGCCCAAATCAGAGCAGAGGGGCAGAGTTCTTAGATACTTGTTTGAAGGTGGCATCTGGAGCATCTGGGTTTGCAGGGATCACAGACTTTGAGTCCATCCCCTGATCACTATAGCTCCTCTGTGGCCACACCATTGCAACCAGCTCAAGCTGCAGCAAGTGAAGCACTTTCTTGTCAGCATAGTTTTTTGAATGAGATGAACCTAATCTCAATACAGGAGCTTCTAGGGAGACAGTGAGATGACATGATCAAGGACGAGAGATAAGGTGGCACCACAGCAACCACTGGAATGATTCAGATGTTAAGACTGATTGCAATACTGATTTCAAGTTTACATAGAAACTTGATCTGCTTTTGTAAAGGCGTTTACTTTTCTAAAGCCTACTGGAAGGTCCAAGAAAATGATGACTTCTAAGAACCTACTCCCACGAAAAATCACCCACATGCTTGTGTTTCTCCTTCTAATTGTTCCAGTATGATAATCTCAGGAACATATTGCCTGGTTAGTGAAATATTGCCATCAAAACCAGATGTAACATAAGAACACATGAGTTACCAGCAATATTTCTAAGTGGTAACCAAAAAGCAGGCAAAAATAACACATTATCTAATCTTAAGGATTTAGATTTTTGATGAAAGACCTTTTAACTGCTGCCAGTAATTAAAAATACAGGAAAAGATCATAAATTAGCAGAAGTCATGTAGATTTTAAGTTTGTACAGGTTAAAAAGTGATAGGTCTCCTGTGTATCAGTTGCTGCAGAGTTAAGATTATAATAGGTACTTCCTAAAATAATTTAACTAGATGTATGTTTTCCCAGTAATGGGCAAGCAGTTACTGGAAGCAGGCATAAATGTACCACTATTTGTATGCAATATAAAATCTTGAGAAGTGTTATATTCAGGAATTCCCCAACACTAGCTCTGCAATCTGACTCTCTGAGTCAGATTCTGATCTCTTTTTTATACTCACTTTGCACTAATATAAACTCTCTGAACTCAACTGAAAGACCTGATTTTTACAATATGGGATTAGAAAGAGGCTATGTTCTCTCTAGGGTGTTTTCTAGGTAGGGAAGTTAGTGTACTGCAAACCAGAAGGGCGATATGCAGCCCCATACATACTTCTGATTTGTCCTCACAGGGACAATTTGAAAATCAAGCAGTTTGCTCCTCTTTCAATACATGTTGGGAATAAAAAGATCCAAAAACAAATGAACAAACGAGTATTAGAAGCCAAATATAGACCTAAGATGGTCAAGAAACTAGTTTCCCAAGACGCATTTTATTATCCTTCGCCCTCCTCACTAAATGCACCCTAACGCTGCCGTTGCACTAGCCAAAAGGAAACTAACTTTTTTTTTCTTGCCAGCTCAATTTCAACCTCAGTCAGCGGCTGGATCTGCTTTAGCAAATGGCCATACAGATGTTATTGTTGGCACAAGGCGGTGAGAGGTAGAGAGGAGCAGCAGAGCAGGGCTGCCTGTTGCAGGGGCACAGGACTGATTGTGCAGCGTTTGTGCACACTGGTTTTCCTGTGTGAACAAGTCTTGTCCCTGAATTTCCTCTCTTCCATGTTATTGTCACTGACCCACCCACCCAAATATGTGAGAAAAGAATTGGGTGTACCTTGTCTGGATCCATTAAAAACAATGGAAGAATTCATAACAAGTTCTATAACTTGAGAATTATGAATATTTTATATTGTTGCAGACTAGTGGAGCTGAATTTTGATACAACACTGTATGTTTAATGCCAGCATTCTTCAGCACATATAATGTCACACTCCAAGCAGAAAAACTTGGATACTTCAAAAAATTTCTGTGTCATTTCTACCTGAATCTAGAAGGTGCCAAATCCCTTGGAAAAAGAATATTTCTTAGTAGCTTAAAATGCTTTCATAGGCAGATTATATTTTTTCAGAGCTTATTCCAAAACAAATGCATGAGCACTGAGAACACTGAAGATTTAAAAAAGGAAAATTGAAAAACTTTATTAAACTTACACACTTCAAAGTAATTTAGATCTAAATCACAATAGCCTGAAACAACTCTGCTGACTTCAATATGAGAGAAATTACATCTTGCATATTCAAACATGTTACAGGACATACACATTCTAAGAAAGTTTTCAAACCACTACTTTCTCTTCTCAAAGCCTCATGACCTAAAATTTATGCTTTAACTTTTGTCCAGACCACTATGTTTTGCATGATTTGTATCACATGCCACAATTAGCTAAGTTTATATATAAATCTTTCAGCTTTGCATGTCAACAAATTTTGCCATGATGCTGACAGAAATTCTAGTTCTGCAATAGAAGCTCCAACAGGGCCAGTTTGGTTTGTTTGCTCTCCAGAAGTGCAATGCAGCTTTGATGGAAATCCAATTTTCAGTCATATCTCCTCTTTCTGCTTTCTCATCACTTCCACTGACTTTTTAGTCCATCATAATTCACCTACTGTAGTGATCACAGTTTTAGCAGTGATTTCTTTTAGGACAGCTTATTTTGAAAAGTTAGAAGCAAATCAATTCAAAACTTAAATGGAGTTTAATCTTTTGCTTCATTCTGTCATTCTAATCTGCTGCTCCATGAGAATTACTAGGTATATATGCTACATAATATATGGAAAATTCTTTTGTTCATCCAGAGTACATTTTCTTCCCATGAGTAATTTGATTAGCTTATTTAAAACTCAATCTGTAAGACCATGTGAAATGACTAATACAAAAGGTAAACTTTTATTTAAGAAAAAAAAAACATTATAGGCAAGAACAGGAAAAATTCCCACTGGCAGAGAGGTATCTTGTATTTGGAAGCTGATTTTCCCAATTGTGCCTGGGAACAGTTTTGGAAATTAGGTTCAAAGTAGTAAAACGAGTACATAATATTTAAAAGCATTAGTTTATACAGCAATTCTTACTGGGTTTTGCCCTTCAGTTGTGCCTCTGAGAAAACAAATTGAATTTCCTGATTTCAAATGGCAAACTCTGCTATTACATACTTTGCGATTTCAAAGAGCATCTGTCATCACACAAAGACAAATACATTTCTTGGAGAAACATCTGGTGCTTTTTTAAACAAGCCCCAGGCCAGGTCTGCGCAATGAATGAAGTATGTACTATAGATAGAGTGTTATTTAGTGTTGCTTTTCATTTAATCAACTGCGTGTGGAATGTTTGTACTGCGTTAACTATCTTTAAAATATTGGCTCTCCAACCACTTTGGGCAATTGTTTTTTTTTTTTTTTTTTTTAGAAAAAGACTTGTGCTGTGAGTATAACAATAAAGAACAGTAAATGAGCTTTACTTGATTTCCTAGTTTCTTGCAGAATATCTGTGGAAAAGGTACTAGATATTCAGTCACTTCACTTTTAGGAAGGCGAATACTCAGGGTTTTTTTTGTGATTGCATAGAAGTTCTATCATCTGGCTAAATTTACAATACAGAGGTGAATATACATCCTTTCCTACCTCACGCAACCCCATCCTTACAATTGAGCTAACATCAAAAAGCTGAGCTATAGCTCAGAAAAGAATACAGAAAAGGCTTACCAGCATAGTGCTATTCTCTGTTTTCATCTTTTGCTAGTTTTAGATGCCTCTTGCTGTTATGCCGCTGAAGAGACTGGTAGTAGGGTCCAAGCAATATGGTTTTCTGAAGAAATCTTATTTGCCACAAGCTCATTTGTAACATTGCTCTTCTCACATTGAATTTCAGAGCAATAATAGGTATCAAAGAGCACCTTGATTGCTATCTGTGGTTAGGCTCTATTTATTATCATATATGTATACACATATAAGTATATATAATGGCCTGACCATTTATATCACAGAAAATTTTTAAGCGGAGTGAGTGAACAACACTGAAGTCACACAGGTGAGAAAGGAATTAGCTGAGAAACTGATACACAACACACTGAAAGTTAAGATGAAAGACAAAAGGAGACAAAGGTAGCACAAGCATGAGAAGAAGGTGAAGTGTCTTGTCCAGATCACATGGTATGACCAGATTCATATCTGGAGACAACATTTTCTACATTTCTTAGCATGGAGGTTGTGTGCTCACATTTTGATTTGCTCTCTGGGCCCTGTATGGGTATTGTTCAGCTCTGGTCCACACATCTTCAGAGTCTAAGAGTTCCTGGATGCGATGAGGACTCCTCTGACTGTGTGTGGCCCTGGACTTACACTACCCTGCAATCGCACTCATTCGCTGAGCAGAACTATCCAGTCTATTTGGTTACCTTTCTTTTGCTGCAGGGAAAGGAACAGCTTTTCATATGTATATCCTACGTTCACATCCTGCTTTTATGTCAATGGTTCAGCACTGAGAAATGTAACTAGTGTGGTCATGTAAATAAAGTACATACATTTGGAGAACAAAGAAACTAAATAGTAAGCATGCATAAATAGATAGGTCATACAGCACCAGAAAATACTACATAGTAGAATCAAGCTTAGGGTATGTCTGCATTAAAAACAAAACAAAACAAAAAGGACAAATTCTGTGAGCAGACCACAGAATGCATCAACAAACAACTAGAACACAGATACACAGATCTATTGCTAGGCAATGTAACATGCCTCCCATTGAGGCATCTTTTGCAATACCGTCTGCAAATTACATCTTTAAAGCCAACCCTCATTTTTATCAAGGCTGTTGACTAAAGCAAAAATTTTGGAATGAATAAAAACTATCATGTGTCAAGACATAAAATTATGTCAACTAATAGGGTTAGTGAGAAGCTCTTCTGAATACCAAATCATTCCATATAAGTCACTGAAGATCTTTCTACACATTCCTCTGAAGTAAGTGGGATATATTAATGGTGGGCCAAAATATTGGACAAAGAAAACTAGTGATATGATTTGGGTAGCTTAAGCTTATCCTCTACAGATGGAAGAGATAAGTATTTCTTTTGAGCTGAGTCTTTGGAATGAGTATAGCAAGCACTATAGGAAGAAAAATATTCCTTTAGGACAATAGCAGCCTTACTAGTAGAATCATATAGAACTCATTCAATAATCAACTCAAATTACAAAGAGCCTTTGAATTGTTTAAGCCATTGAACTCAAAGTGTTTGTACCCATGCCAAGGGTTTGCATGGACAGATTTGGGTGGGCATTAGTGACAATGAGTTACAGTACTTTTTAAAATAATTTTCTCACCATATGCTAAAGAATTTGTCATCAACAATCTTGACATTGGAACATTGTCATTGGACAAACAGTGGAAATGAAATTGGAAATCTATTGTTCCTACGTCTGGAATATGAAATAACATATAAACCAGCCAATACAATTAAAGAGCAGAGCTTCATTAACTTTCTAGTCTCAAAAAAAAAACATGTAGATGTTTTAGGACTATGAACCTGTGGCTGAAGTATAACATGGGACTTGAGTATTTCCTGTCATTTGTAAGACCATCACTAGAAAAGCTAGAATCCTGTGCTCAGAACAGGCCCTGCTTAACGGAGAATTACAGGTTGGGCACACTAAGAGGGTTTATCCTGTCAAGAACATCTGCTCCTATCCCTCCAAGCAAGGAAGGTTCTGCTCTTCCTCTCAGCACTCGCTCACAACACCTTCACCCCTCATCTTCCGTGCAGCAGCAGCCACAACTTTCTATAATCTTTTCTTTTATTAATCATCTTTGCCCAATTGTCTTGGTATAAAATTATACCGCTGATCCAGAAAGCACTTCCTTCTCATGCTATATCTGCAAGTAAGTATTAGACCTCTCTACCCAAGTTTGGATTCCGGTTCAGCTATAGTTCACACAAATTCAATTATATAAATGAAATAACAAAATTACTTAATTTCCTTGATGTTGTCCCCATAATGTAAAGTTATCAAAATGAGCCAAACAAAAGGTTAAATATGCTGAATTATGAGCCCAAATTATGGATGGCTGCATAATATGGGTACAAACAAAGGTAATGGAGGAATTTAAAGTATAGAGAGCTGCAATTATTATGCTCTTAACTATGTAAAGAAAGGAAAGATCACAGAGTAGATAAAAGTAATTCCAGTCTGACTTAGAAGATATAGGTACAAAATATCCCACAAATGCATAGTTCTTGGTATGCGAAATGCATATGTATATTTCTAAAACTGTCCCATTTCTCTATTAATGCTACAGGCAACAGGTTATGTTAAGGGATAGAGTGGAGCAAATAACATCCCAAGGAAGGCAAACAAAACTCTGGTTGCAATTCAGAAGATCAGGCTAGTCTGGAAAAAAAAAGACCTTTAATTTTTCTTTCAATACTGATAGCTTAAAAACCTTTCTTTCAGCTTCCTTTTTGGGGATGTTTCTACCTGTAAATAGCAATGTGAATCTGTTGCATGCTGATGTCCACAAGCCCAGCAGCATCATGGACGTGGCTCGGCCTGGGACGTGTGGACGGACAGTCACTGAGAGACGGTGGAGCAGCCTTTGGAGAGGGGCTCTCCCCCTCCAAAGAGGGGCTTTGGTTTGGCTATCCCTCCCCTGCTTGCCGGGGCTGGCAGAGCTGAGAAGCACTACCTGCTTGCAGACTGCCTGTGGCATTTATTAATG
>JAUBOD010001092.1:355575-385763 GCA_032353885.1 Nothura maculosa
AGAAAGAAAGAAAGAAAGAAAGAAAGAAAGAAAGAAAGAAAGAAAGAAAGAAAGAAAGAAAGAAAGAAAGAAAAAGATAATTATATAGATAGAAATGATAGATATAAAACAGGAAAGAAAACAAAAGACAAAAACAAAATAATGTGGAAAACTTAAATGTAAGTGCCAATGAAACACAAATGTTTTTCTTCTCTTTATTTTTTATAGGTTGAAACTGTTTGGTTCCATAGATCTCGCCTGAAACTTATTGGTTTCAATGGATGTATACGCACTGAGGTTGATCTTGGAAACAAATGTTTCGATTTTGTGGGTTTTTTCTGTTAAGATCATTTATTGTTCCATTTTCACAGATTGGGTGGCGTTTGAAATAAAGCTGACTGATAGGTCTTCTATAAAGTAAGTTCCTGCTGGAAAATGCCATTCCTTCCAAATCTGCTCTTTTTATGAGAATGAACAAGCTTCAACTTGACACTAGGCTCTTGGCTATGCTCTTCTTAAAGGCATTTCATGTTTTGTTAATAGTAATTCATATAGACAAATAAACTGGAGATGGGAACATGGATTGGAGTAAGTGGCTCATGTTCACCCCTCTATCTGCTGCTATCGGAGCTGAAGTATGTGCTCCAAACTACCAGGCAATTTCGGGAAGGGGGATCTGTGTCTCTCTTATTCACTCTCCTGGGATTAGCATTTCTCTCACTCATTTTTCACAATCTTTGAAAATTCTTGATGCTATCCCAAAGTCTCTTGTATGTCTCTTATTCTAGTTCCATCCTCTCTCAGATGAAAAGAGAACAACTAAAATGGAAAGATGCTTTCCAAGCCACCCCTGCCCTCCCTTGCCAGCAGATTGCTGTTCACAGCACATTCCTCTGCCAGACTGGTCCTCCCCCTCAGAGCTTCCATTGCCTCCAATGACCATTTGTAGAACTCAGGCTGCCAAATTTTTAGGCTTTTGAAAGTTCTCTGAATGAGTTTTCAACTCCAAGCTTTGCTTCTTACAGGCATTATGAGATGAACTATTTTGCACAGTACATAAAACACATATAATAATTTGAACCAGTGATTAGAGGTGTATTTTTGTGTTAGTACAGACATGATATCATACTCTGGTATTAGGCGGATCAAGTAATTCGGCTTTGCAATGGTATGCGGCACAATCTAAGCATTAATAGACAGCTGTCTATGCATTGGAAAAGTTTTTCCTTAAATCATATTTAAAAAAATAATTATAATACACCATACATTAGTTTACAAAAGTTAACATGTTTAAACTGAAATTCTCACTGCATTTTAGTATTGCTTTTTTCTTTTCTTAATTTTGTCTAGGAGTCTGTGCTTTCTGAACAACTTTTAGTATAAACCAAGAACGGTAATTCCAATTTTGACAACTGTTTGACAGCCCATGAACTCTGTTCATCTATCTACATAAAAAACTTCTGAGCTTTCTCAGAAATCTTAAATCACAGAATCACAGAATGGTTGAGGTTGGAAGGGACCTCTAGAAATAAACCTTGTTGTAAAAAATCTAATTCACAGCAATTCAATTTCTAATCAGTTTCCAGTTTATCCTTTCTTCTCATAAAAAGTATATACAGGATATTTCAAAAGAACTTGCCTCCTTGGATAGTTCCAAGTCATCTGTCCTGATCTCAGCTATGCTATAAGCAGATTTTATATAGGAATTTTCATCACCTCCCAGTTCTAACTGCAATGCTGTGCAGATTAGATGGTGTTTCTTATTTTGAATTCTGAGCCTGAGGAGTCCATTTATTTCAAAACAGATACATCCCTTTGCACACTTCTTGAAGTAGATATGATAGAAGGATACTCAAAAGAGTTTAGGAATCAGGAGTGAAAACCCTTTGCTCCCACACAGATCCTGTCTTACTCTAACCTTCATCCATGCTTTTATGGCCTCTTCATCTGCTGGCATTCTAAAGTCTGGAAAAAGTAGTTTGTGGGAAAATCATTTTATAGCAGTTAAGATAAGGCTACACAACAGAAAATACTTTCACTCCCGGGGAGATAAGCACATGTAATTTTGCATAATCCAAAAAAAAATGCAGGAAATTTGAAGGTAATGTATATGGGTTTTGACTCTTTCATTTTGTTATGTTTATATAGGTCTTTTATTGTCTGGTAGTTGCTAACAATCTCATCTAAAAGCACAGGTGTTTTTCTTTTTATTAGTTTTTTCCATTCTCAAGAGAAGTGATGTGGTACAGACCACAACAAACCAACAAAACCCCAGTAGAAAGGCTAGTTCTTCAGAAATGTCAGTAATTATAGACCAAGTCACACAACATGCAAATAGCTTTGAACTTCAGCTCCTGTGATGGCTTTTGGGGCCTTCTGAAAAGAGGTTAGCACTCCTTCAGCGCACGCAGGCAAGGCTTTGCTTCATCAACTGCAGTTTGGCTCCTTTTCTTCCAATTGTTCCTTCCAAATCCTGCAGGACAATCTTAGCTATTGACTGTTTCTATAGTTTGGATTTATTTCTTTTGTAAAAGTGCACTCTTAGTTGTAACAGCTCCAAACAAGCACTGCTTATAAATCAAAAGTCTCAGACTGTAGCAAATACAAGTGAAAGCAAGTACTGGTTTTGCAGGTTGTTTCTATAAGCAATTCAGAAGTCCACTGCCTGGGAGGAAATCATCACTTTCCTTCTTTTCTCCTCCTCCCCCACATTCATTCTAGCCATGTTACATTTTCCAAGAAGGAGCACCCAGCATTTGAAGCAAAACAAGGCCTCACTTCTTTTATAATATTCTGTGAGGAGACCAATAAGGCAGAGGCTGGCAGTTACAAAGCTCGTGTGAGACCCAGTTGGCCTAGGGAGCTTCCAGGAAGTTTTTGGATCAGATGTGAGAAGTGGAAATTCATTATCAGTTTTACAGGAAGAAATAAAGCTGAAATTGAATAATAAATGGTTGGGAGACTTCAACTAAATGGAGGGCGATGTCAACGTTCTCAGCCTGGAAGACAGGCCAGCAGATTGGGGCAGGCTAATGTGGTCATATACTTGGTCAGATTTTAACTTGAGACAAGAGAGAGTTGCCTATTTTTTGAGCATAGAAGTTTGTATGTAATTTATTTAGAAAGAGAAAGACAAGCTCTTTGTGACACTGCAAGTTGTTGGGTGATTTTAGGATCAACGCTACTAACATCTTATCAAGCTGGAGGCTATTGTAAATAGCAAGAGGCATCAAGGGTCAGCATGTGAAACATCAGCCTTTGTGAAAGGTTGTGGTACTGCACACTGATCCTTCGTAGAGCTGAGAAGAGTTCAGCACTTTGTTTCAGCTCTACTCTTGGCAGTGTGGATGGATGTCTCAAGCCAAGCTATGCCTGCTGATACGCATGAGTGAGTGCCACCAGGTTCAACAGCACTTGCATGCTTGCAACTGCAGGGCAAGGCTTGTCTCCTCCCATTGTTTCAGTGCCCTGGCCTGTCAGAGAGTGAGGAGGAAGCAGAGGCTGTCTGAAATCTGCCTAGCTATGGTATCAAAGAACACCATCAGACTTTGTTGAGAATTAACTATCCTGACATTTTCATTGGGAAATTAGCCTGTAAAACTATCTGTTTGATCTTCAAGGACATATATTGATCTCACCGTCTTCCTCTGATTTTTTTTTTATGCTTCTGATATATTCCCACATTTTCCAGGTGCCAATCCTAAGCTTCAGCAATGATGGGCTAGCATACAAGAGTAGCCCATGGTGAGTATAACTAGCTCCCTCCTGACCACTAACTAGTGATCAACAGCCGAGCAGCACCTCAGATCAACAGCCAACAGCTTCATGATGTCAGGCCATGCAGGCAGCACGCCTGTTAATCCAGCAGCATATCCCACACCACCACCTGTCAGAAGCTTAAAGCAGAGCGGGAGGCATTTATGTTTGCATGACTGTGTATGTTGTTATGATATTGTGGCAGCAGTAAAAACAACAGGGATGCATAACAACCAGATGCATTTAAACCATTCTACTAATGAGCAGTACAGGACTTGTACTAAATTTGGTACAATCTACACTTCAAACATGGCGCAGAAAACAAAAGGGAGTGCAAGACGAGCTTTGCATCTTTCTCATGATTCTCTAATATATTACATCATCATGGATAGAAAAGAAGTATGAGATGTAATACAACAAGCAGCTTAATGTGGAACACAGTCATTTCACAGCCTATTCAAAGCAAGGAACCAATGATATTCTATCTCCTCTAAAGCAAAAATAATTTTATTCAGGTAAATTGAGCTGTCCTCCTGACTATGCACAGAGTGAACACCACAATAATTAAGGTTAAGTCCTTTCTCACTGGTTTGAGGCATTCATTTTCAATCTTTTATTTTTTTCATGCTTATTGTTTGGGAAAAGGAAAAATTATAGCTAAATTTCTGTTACTTTTATGCTGATGTGTATTTTTCTGTCTCCCTGACTTCTCTTCAGAAAAAAAAAATAAAACTTTGTTAAAGTGAGTGAATTCCATGAGAAAGTGATTTATCTTTCTGCCATGTGTTGATGACTGCAGGCCTGCCTGCTTCTCAGAAATAACTCTTTTCAATTTTGTTGGAAATTCCAAAGCACAAGCTATACTTTGAAAGAAAAAAAAGTCAGTTTTTATTACTGGTTTTGAAGTGTGTTTGCCTGGATCTTACAAGCCACCTGACAAGCCACTTAGCAGAGAGCTGAAATTTTATCCCTCTCTTTTTTATATATATGAGGTCCTCAAGACACTACAATGTCAATGATTTAGTTTTCACAAAAGCTTGTGGAAATATTAAATTACAAAAGAGGAAACTGCATTTTAAAGAGGTAACGTGAATTTTGTAGCTAACTTGAGAGACAACTGATTTTCGAAGTTACTGTCATAGGGAGTCTGGGTTACCTAGCACCACTGCTCATACACCATATGTTGTTTTAAGGGATCACTCAAAATTCATAGCCATTTTTAAAAGCTGAGACCATTCTGGCTACCATCTGTAACTGTTTTTCTTGGACTCTTAGTCTCATGCTGAGAGAGAAAGTGTAGGAATCTGAGAGTTTCGCATTTTTTAACACCTGAATATTTATATTAGACATTTATGAGACAGCTCTGTCTAACACACTGTAGCAAATATTGACCTAATTTTACTTCAAAAATTTAATCCTGTGTGATGGTCATGGAGAAAAGAAACAGGTGAAGTAGCCTTTTAATCCTCTTGTCCCCTCCTCAGGCTGCTGCTGCTTCCGCCTCTGCACACCAAAGGAGAGGACCATGCTTTAGCATTCCTTGGTTGACCAGTTAGACAATAGTTGAGTTATATTCCAGATTGATGGTTCAGAAAAGTTAAAATATGCTTTAACTTATATGGAGGGAAAAGAGATCATGTCAGAGCTTATAATTTGGTGATATTCTGTCCTTATTAAAAAATAAAAGATTTTTTTTTTCTGTAATTACAGAAAACTCAATAGATAAAACCAGAATCAGGATATAATGTGAATCAAAGTGGGCCTGACAAGTTACTGCAATCAGCCGCTTAGCTAAATATCTCTTCTTCCTCTTTATGTTTTGGCTTACTTCAGTCTTAACTTACTTAAGTATCTCCCAGTATTTTCATGTCCTATGTACTCAAAGCCTTCACATTCCTATCTGGATGTGAGTGAAGCACCGAAACTGTCTCTCAGATGAGCTGAAGACAACCAGGAGTGTGGGCCTCCATCTTGTCTGCCTAACAAAATCCTGGATGCGAGCTGCTGTGCCTTCTCTTTGGCTCTAATTATTTCTTCAGTGCAATGACAACTGGCTTCTCAACAGTGAAAGTTTTCTTTGGCACTGATAGCCTGGGTTTCACAGCTCAGCATGCGGAGTTTTTGTGTCTGCTGCCACATTCTTAGAAATAAAATATTCAAATATATTCATTCTGATAAGCATCATCATTTACAACCTCTTCACAATGACAAAAAAAAAAAAAAAAAGAATTATTCTGATTTGTCCAAAAGTGCGCTGACAAATAAGGCAGGAAATATTTTTGAGCCAGTGACAGATATGAAAGGACAGCATATTCCAGGTGAATGCGGAGTAGGCAAAATGTCTCCTCCTTTCAGATATGTTTCTACAAGTTCTCTCTTTTTTTTTAATTCGTACTGACAAGCACACACTGAATCTAGCAGATAAATATTTTACTCAGATTTTATGCTGCCAGTGACATGTTTGCACAGCAAGAAGCAAGCCTGCTCTTCTTTTTCAGAGGCATGCCAAAGCAAGTGCCAGCCTACACAGCCCTGCGCGTCTGAGGGCAAGCTCTCCTCGACAGCTCTCCCTTACAGGCCCAGCAGGGCAGGGCTTGGCCAAAGCTCATTATTCTTTGATTCTGCGGTCTGGCAGGTCAAAAGCAGCCAGCACAAAGGGTCAGCTGTCTATACTGTAGCTGTGTTTTGGTACTTAAGAGCCCATGAGTGGAAAAACAGCTATTGGAACTTGGTAAGTAGGCTGCTCCTACCAAGAGCGGTCAGCAGTCACTCTGGGGTCCCAGGTTTCTTACCATTCATGTCATTAATGGTATGTGCATTTGAATAGGCTATTGTGGGCATTTGCATGAATTATTACTCAATTATGAGTAATTTTATGATTTGGGCACAAATTTCAGAGCTTGATATAGTATTTATTCAATGACATATGTGAGGCTGCTGTTCAAGTAAGCTTTTATGGCAGTTTACTCTCAAAATCTGATACTCTGAATTTAATATAAAATGTACAAATAGGATTTTATGATACAAGGAGCCCTTCAGTTATATGAAGTTGTTCTTTATTATGTCTCTGTAAGAAGATAAACATCAATAATCTGAAAGAAATGTGTTCAGATGATCGCTTGATTCAACATTAGGAAATGAGATTTCATCACCACTACTGGGTATTCTATGAGCAGACTTTTGTGCTTTTCCTTTTAGAAAAACATCAACTTCAGGTGTTGATGCCAGGTACTTTTTAGCCATTTATTAGCTCTTCTTTCTTCCCCTCAGTTCCTTTCATGCGCTCAGAAGTGCTGTTCCCAAGAGATCACTGACATGGTAATCATCAGTTCTTTGTGAAGATGAGGCAAAGCTAGAAGGTGGAACCAGTTGCTAGCACTGAACTATTAGCACAAGGTGCTGCTAAACCACATCTGCTTAATCCAGAGAATTTCCAGTCAAACAAAAAGCAGGTTCATGGACCGCTGATTCAGAGAGAGGTGAATCACTATTTTTGCTGGCAAGCTATACTTTATTTTGGCATTGCCCCAAATATATATAAATTATGAAATAAGTGGGAGTTAATTTTCTCTGAAGGAGATATCTTGGTCTTCCCTTCAAAGATCCAGTTTCTTTGGAGAGTGGAACTAATGGATCACCTTGCTTTAGGGGTCATGTATACGGTCACTGCTACATCTCCATTGAACCACTAGTGAATGACAAATTCACCTGGCAGTAACATCTGAAGTGCTGGATTGACAGGATCAAGGAAAAGATAAATTGCAGTCCTCTGATGGGAAATGGGTAACACTCTAGAAAACACATTGAAGTAAATCTCTGTATGCTAGGAAATAGTTCACCAGGAGATTATCAAACTCTAAACTGGATTACATAAACAGCACCAACTCAGGCATTGCAAATATACAGATAAATGTGGCTGTCCCCTCATCCAACTTGCATTGGTAGTAGTGCTCTTTTCAGTTCTCACTACTCTGCATCAGATTAGTTTTTGTTTCTAGCTTGAGATATGAGACGCTTCTGAGCCATTGTCTAATGCTGTTGGCATTGGAGGCCCTTTCAAAATATGTTACATTTATAGCTTGAGATCAATGGGAATAGAACATTTCTGGTACCATTTAAACTCAAATTTGAGGATTTTAATATAACACTACAAATTCCAAGCTGCTGCACTTTCACCAAACTTTTTATGTTTTTTTTTTTTTAACTGCTTAATTTTATAGGAAAAAAAAAGGCATGAATTTTAAACGTTGCACTCAACATAACATGCTTTTATGGATAATTTCCATGCAGAACACTATTTTTTACGTTTTTTTTATGGAGCTACTAGAAATCCACTGGTGTATTTTATCGATGTATTTCAAATATTGGCATCTAAAACCCATTTATATATATATGTATGTGTGAATTTATACACAGACAGTCCCTGAAGTAAAATGCCCATCATAAAACAGACATTATGGCAAGGTTCATGAATCTTTCTGTCATTTTTCTTAAAGAAATTGTTCAAGAATAAGCAGAAATAGATAGAAATAGACTTCTGTAAGTCGAAAGGCTCTCTTCCCTAGTTTCACCAGCAAGAGAACCATCAACCTCCAAAACTCCCTGCTTCTCACTCTGATAACTGGGAGAGGTTGTCATAATGCAGCCCCAGTAAACTTGGCGCTAGCAGGAATTTATAAGTAAGGATATGTTTCTTTATGCTTCTGTTTTTAGTTAAAATCTTGAACGAAAATACCTCATTTTCAGTTCATTTTCAGTTCGAGTTTGCTGCTCTTTGGATTGCAAGACAAACTTTTAAAAAACTCCTGGTAAATACTCATTCCATTCTGGAACTCATGTTCTAATATATTCATAATCAAAAATATATGAGTAACATGGCTGTTGATTTGAAAGTGTGAGGACAAATACGCTATACAGAGAAGTGACTCATTTACTTTTCCTCCTCCTCTGTGAGATTTAGACAGATATGTCTAAATAATATCTCATTGTCACAAAATTTAATTCCTTCACATTATGGAGTCTTTCAGGAACTCTTGACTAGATTGGGTTGCTGATAAAAACATGCCAATACCACAGCCCACAGGGCTCTGCATTGGTGTGATATATCCTTTCACTGTCATTTTCGCCTACACCTAATATGTGATGGAGAGATATGGACAAATTGGCAGAAGTTTTAAGAGGGATGTAGGTTGCTGCTAGTGTAAGCTAGGTGAAGGTGCTGAGGAACTAACTCAGCAGCCTGTCTAAGCATGGAATCCTGGCAGTCCTATGCAGATATCTTTTCTTCTTTGTTATATTCCTGACATTTCACTTATTAATAATTAACTAATAGCCATGCTCTGACCAGCCATAACTCCACTGACCTTGGGAGAAAATCTTGAGGGTTCAGCCTCTCTGCTTTAAAACTTCCTTGTGCACCAGAGCTTTGCTTGGTAGTGCTGGAGTCTCCATACTGCAATCACCACTCAGCTTCCAAACATTAGCAGTGTCAAGGTGAATCAGTAGCTCAGCTACAGAAGAAACTGAGGAGTTAATTGTAACTTAGTGGTGCCATTCCCTTCACATTCTAAGGGAATTAAGGGAGGTGGAAAAAAAAAGTATTATGATACACTCCTGTCTAACTAACAGTAAGAGATTAAAGTCTTGCTCTTCCTCCCTCACTGAAGGCAAAAACTTAGAAATCTGTCCAAAAGGAAAAAACAGGCAAAAGGTCATAGCACTAGTGCTTTTTAAAAATTCTAAGTTCTAACCTGCATCTCCTGAATGTTAAAGCTCAAGAGGTTGTTTTAATTTGTCAGTCATTGCCAAGCTACCTAAGAGGTGAGCATTGTGGTTCTGTGCACTACTGCCATGCCATGCCATGCCTTATTTACCTCAACCTTAAGCCATATGCTACAAGACCACACCATTTTTTATTTATTAGGTCATTTATGCCAGACTTACTATAGCTCTTGTGCCAGCTGGAATCTCCCAGGGCAATTAGAGTTTCTCCTTCATGTCACAGCTATAACTGGTAAGGGCCACAGTGTAATTCAATAGAGGTAAAATTAAAGATCTCTCTGGTAATCATCTTTCAGGCCCTGGTCCAGCCAAGCAACTGGTATCAAAGTGATCTTTTGAATTTAATGGAGAAAGTTAAGCAAACATAGGGTTCCAGTAGATAAAGACACCTCCAGAAAGTAGTTTGTATCCAAACACACTAGTTCCATTACAACAAAAATGGAAATACTTCTGCCATATCCTTTGTGCCAACGCATTTCACAACCAGCTTTATAGAAAACTGCCTCAACAACAACAGGAAATGAAATTGTACTGGCTGCCCCTGTCCCGTATTTTTAAAACTTCAGTATATCTATGATGAAGCAAGATGGTCCCTCGGTCTTCCTTGTCAGATGTGCCAAACACAAAATATTTTCAAATATATACACAGTTTAATTTATAAACAAAAAAAACTTGAGTTAATCTCATGTGGGACTTCAACTATCATCAAGAAAAAATTCTGTAAGAAAGCATGGTTCAAAATACCATGAGTCTGGCTCAGATTCTAACTGAAAGAGCAGTGTTGGTAGTTTTCGGATGGTATATGCACAGACTGTGTGCATCTTACGATCCTTCTGCCCTCTTTTTGATCTCCTGTAACATGAGCAGTAACAGCACTGCTAGTAAACTTCTACTTTCCTGCACTTTTTTGTCTTTAGTGGGGCTCTGTATAAAAATGACCAGGGGGTGATCCAGCAGCCATGGAGGTGAGCATTCAGCCCACTGGTTTCAACAGGTCTTGAATCCAACCTTGAAAGAACAAATTTGGTACAGGAATGACTTAGAAAAGGCTGATAGAATGATATAAAGGATACTATAGCAGCATTTTTTTTTCTTGCTTCAAAAAGCTCTTTGCTCCGTGCCTCTTTCTGTGCCGAAACCCCCAGGATGATCTTTGTAAGGTAATAAGCTAATTGCAAAGGAACGTTTTAGGACCTTCTTTTCACTAAATTGAAAGATTGCACATATTTTCCACCATGTTTTGTTTATGATATAAATAATGGCTTAAACATTGTTCTTCACTGAAAATAGTCCAGCTGCCCATAATCTGGCATTGATTTTCAGTCCATATTTTGCAGCTTTTAAATACATTCTTGGCAGGAAAGTTAAAAATTTTAGCCTATGATATTAAAATCTGTGACTGGACTTGAGTGTGGAAACATTTTTCCACGTCTTCAGCATGCTCCATTTTAGGAAGCTCCATTTTGGTCCTTGGGTGTGTTGGAATCCTGGGCAGGTGTAAATCGTGACATGGCTGCAACAAAGTCATTTTTATGAAGTGGCTTAAACAACAGCCGAGTTGGCCGTGTCTTTACAATTTTTCTCCTGGTTTATGAATGAATCATCACACCGGATAGTTTTGGATTTCTGGAAGAATCCTTGTTAATACAGTGTAAAATATTCGATCTACTCATAACTATGCTTAATCAATATCACTAAAATAAAATATCACATAAAAAAAAACAAAACATTTCTCTATAGCTCATCTGACTAAGGTTTCTATTACTATAAATGCAAGTGCACATGTAAGACTACCCTGAATTAAAACCATTAAGGTTTTGAGTCACAGACTTATCTCTTCACTGATAATAGAACTGGAGTAGCCTCCAGACAGTCAGCATAAATTATATCATCTTATTTAAAAGAGTATCCTTCATCTATAGCTGTGTCTATTGCAGACAATGACCGGTATTGCAAATTACTTTGCTGTCATAAGCATAATCTAAAACATATCTGAAAATCCATCTGCCATAACACCATTCCATTTCCATCCCTCAGACACCTTACAATATTAGACTCGGTTCCAATAAAAAGATTTTGTTTACCTACAAAAACCTAATAGCACAAAGTCCTGAAAAATCTCAAATAAACTATTGTATTTCTGGCATGAATAGGACAATGGTGTGATGTGATGCTCTTTTCATAAAAGAACTATTTGTGTGTATCTCATTGAAAAGACAACATGCTGTAATACTGAAAAGAGAGTAGATACTAAAACTGCAGCCATTGCAAGAGGTATATGGCAGCTATAGTGGAAATAACCAGATTCTGGCCCAATAGGTACAAACTTTTTACTCCTTTAAAGTAAAATTTAAAAGCAAAACTTAAAGCAAAAGTTACAGTAGCTCCTAAAGACAAACTACCTTTATAGCAATGAAAGGGAAAGAAGTAAGACATACCCATGAGTACATGATCATATCATCATGGGAAAACATGGAAGCCCAAGTGGTACTCCTGCACCTATGGACACTGAATTGGCTGTGCTGCCCAGCCCAGGAAGTTCAGCCCTGCTTTGGGCATAGTGACCCAAAGCAGGACCCTGCCAGGCAAAGGATTTGACGCTTGGGCCAGGTGGGTGACAAAGACTGCAGCCCAGTATCAAGGAATGCCTCACCCTTCGTAGGAGAGGACCTGTAAAGTTTGTAGATTAATTTTGATTTTTTAAAAGCTACCATGGGAAACCCTGGAAACTTAGACTATAAATGTGTTCAAGACGTCAGAAATATATTTTGAGTTAGCAGCATACTGAGAAAACAGGAATAACTTAGGTTTTACAAGTATACTTGCCAACTTTTGTTTCTTTCTGACAACATTAGCCAGAGAGGTTTGGATCTTGCTTATTGCCTGGAGTATGCGGAGAAGAGAGGATAAAAAGTTTTTGGCTTGTTTTTCGCATCCTGCAAATCAGTAAAGCACCACTCAGACAATTTATTTCAGAAACTAGCACTGTTTCTGTCAGGCTGTTTTATAATGCTAAGTCATAAATCAAGGACAACAAAAACTGCTAGGTAATTCATTAGATGCCATAAGCTTTATGGATTCTTTCCCATTAATATCAGATAGATAGTTGAAATCTAAACTGTGGCTTGAATTTATTCGCTCTTATTTCACTCCATTCAACTCTTGTTCCTGTTGATGGCTGATAACTGACAACTTTTGCCAGTCTTTGTATTTTTCCTCTACAACTTGATCATCTTTGGATTACTGGTTTTACATTCATTTGAATTTTTTTCTGCCCTCTTTTCACATCCTGTTGTAATTCCCTAGATTTGGTCTCATTCTCATAGTCCTCATCCAGTGTTTGATTTTCCAGCTGATAGTTTTCTTTTTAACTTTTGAAATTCGTCTGGTTTTGCTTTCCCCTCGCCTTTCATTCGCCTCTTGGCTGATTTTTCATTCTGTTTTTTATTCCAATATATTTTCTCCTTTATTATAGACTATGCAGCAGTTTCCAAACAAGTGGTACAAGAAGTCATAAAGAGGAACCCTTTCTTCAAAATTACATCACATCTGTATTTGAACTTCCATAGAGTGCCACCTCTTCTAATAACCAGGGGGCAAAGGGGGAGTTTATTTTGAATGGAAACTATACTATTTTAACTGCACCAGATTTCTTGGAAAGTATAACCAATGAGTATCTGTGAAATGCTTCCAGCATTAGGAACATGTGCCAAAATTCAAAGGCATGAGTTGAACATGAACAGATTTGTATCTGCTCCATAATAATTAGGAATGTTTATTGGAATAGTTACTGTGAAAATACATTGGTTTTGTTTACTGTTGGAGAGAAACAACCAGGACAAAAAAAATAGAGACAGATAAGGCCCCCCTCTGTCTGCACAACGGAAGATTGTTTAGAGACAGTAACAGGACAAGGAAAGACCTGGGTGCAGGGGCAGAGTAGCAGTTTTAAAAAGAGCATGCTCTGAAATAAGGGAATTATTTTGGAATAAGACATAGAAAAAGGCACCTTCTGGATGCCTAAAGAAGTTAAGAAGTCGAACGACTGCCAGATATCTGGCATATTATGTCTTTGCAGGACTAGATATTTATTTTGCAGTGACTTAACATTTTGTCTGAAATGATTTTAAGAGCAAAAATCTCAGAGTTACTGTTGACTGAGTATTTCAAAACCTCCAAAGTTTCTTCAAGTAGCTTTAATGTGCCTTTTAAGCTTTCTTAATGGTGTGACTTTCCCACATGCAATTTCTTCTAAATGCTCAAACTCAGGTAAAGAATTCCTATGTGCATAGTCCCTCTCCATGGGCAGAAAAGGGACACAAAAAAAAACAAGAAGAAATCAGTCCTTGAAAAAAAAAAATACTACCACATAACTGCTGAAGAATAGTGAAGACAGTACAGAAAAGCTATGCAAACATATTCTAGCCAAAGAGAGATGCATATTTTTCAGATTTTTAATGCCTTCTCTGATGATCCTTAAAAATCTCAGTTCTTTCTTAGCATCCAGACTTTGAGTCAGCAATCAAGAGGGAATAATTCAGAACTGACATCACAGGCAACTTCACAGTTTAATGTCAGCATATGACAGGGAAAGGAGAGGCTTGCATCAGGTTCTCATCAAGCTGTGTTTAGAACTTATCATGGGTTTCTAAACATAGATCTGACCAGCCCCACATTTGGCAACAGGTCCAGCCTTTTGCAGCCTCTACTGGAAGGGATTTATGTGACTTGATTTCTGTGACTTGTCAGATGTAGTAACCATTTTTAGGTGACTAATGAATATTTTAATCTTTAAGTATGTTACATGCCAAAGAATAATAAGATAGAGGCGAATATGTTACAGAATAGATGATTTCACTGAAAATCAGAATTTGTTGCCAATTTCATTGTAGTTAATGCTCTGCAGTATGCCAAAAATTTCAGACAAGCAGGCGTCAGTATGATTAACTTAACCACTATTTCCTTTTTTCCCTCCAACTGACCACTGAGACCACTAACTGGCATGCATAAGCATACACTTCGCACATGTTAACTGAAGTGTTTGTCAACAAATTGCATTCCTATCTCCAATAGCTCTTCTTTGGTCAGTCATCTTGAGCTGTTATACAAGAATTAGCATCAGATGAGTGATTTGCCTTTACAACTCCATCCATACCAGCCTGGAATGGGTAAATCAAGTTCATTAAGAGGGAATAGGTGAGGGTTTTTTTGTTTGAAGATTGAATACAGAGATATCAATCACTTCACTGGATTAAGAATGTCTTGAGTATGTCTTGGATCCAAAACCTGTTCTAATGTCTCTAGTTCTGGGATCTTTTCTCGTCTAGCATCTTAGTTGCAGATTATGACTCATAATTCATAAGATAAGACATTTTTCATATCCAGTTCTTGCCCACTGGATACAATTACAAATGCTATTGGTGGCAGCTGAAGTTTCATAAACCTCTTGCCATTGAAATCTCATGACATGTTTAAGTAATAATATTAAATTGGTTGAAATCTCAGATACAGAAAAAAGGATAGAACTGCATTATCTTCCACCTCATAAAAATAATCTTCTTTCAAGAGCAGTGAATATAAAGTGCTAAAGTTCAATTAAAATATGTAGTTTATTATCTTATTTTTCACTTGTGTTTTACTGCAAGGTCTCCTTAATCCCTTTCACTGAGAAAGGGATTTAGCAAGTGGAGAGCATATCAGATTTCCTGATAGGCACAGTGTTTTTTTTCTTTGATTAGTGATTGCAAAGCTATTTGTTTTGTAACTGTTCATAAATGAGAGTCAAATAAAAAGAAAAATTCTTTCTTTTCTACTACTGTACAGAACCCTGTGTGTACAAGTGTGTTGGAGAAGGATCAGAAGAATATTCATGTGCTGTCATGCATATGTACAAAATTTCTAATTGGTTAATAATACATTATGCAAACCTGTCAAACGTCATGTTAAAATCTAAACTAGTATTTCAAAATGATGAAATTATTCAATGATAATGATAATAAATGATGAAAATAATCCTGAGATTTCCAAGGCAATTAAAAGTTCTCCCTTTGAAACTCCCTCAAACTCATTATTTTCTACAAATACTTATTATTTCAAATCTTATGTGATATATATTCTTAAGAGATAACAAGTACTAGAAATTAGGTTGCAAGTCATGTCTCCCAGCCCCATGACTTAGTTGCAAAAGCTTTATTTAGGATACCCTAAAATATATTCTAGTTCTAGGGAATCCTGCACTGCTCATAGCAAATAAAAAATATTGTTCCTTATGTGCCTGCACATTTTCTATCCTTCTTTATGCATTATCTTTTGGATTCTTAAAATAGCTGTGCTGCAAGTTCATTAACTAGTGGGTCCCTGAAAGCTGTTTGGTTATATAATCAGGAGATGCATGCATGAAGCCACCTTGTCTTTGGCCTCAAAGTCCTGTTTCTGCAAATGTGGAGGCAGGAAAAGAAAACACCAGTATCCAGAGAGTCTTGCCAGTCTGCCTTTGCCTCTGTGGAGGACAAGTGGTAACGATGTGAAAAGTTTCAGCTAATTGGGTCATTGCAGTAGAGCGTGGAGGAAGGAAAGCCATATATTAACATACACCAGGAAGGAAAAAGCAATCACTGAGTCCTGTCCCCAAACTATTTCAAAGTCCCTGGACACAAGTTACATACCTGAGAAAGCTAAGAAGGGGGGAAGCCAAGTGCTGGGGGTAATTAATTGGGAAAAAGTGGAAGGGATTGTCTAGATGCTCTCCACAGCTTGCTCAGTGTCCATCTGGTTCCCAGGGCAGTCCCGGACCTGTGTTTCAGGCTCCTTCTTCGCTTGCTTCTTCCCCAGCCCTGCTTCCAGGAACACCATGTGTCCCAGTGAGAAACTGCCCAGAAACAGCTCAAGTGCAGTGAGAGTTTCAAGAGCCCTGATGTAGCTACATCTGCGGTTGTAGTCACTGCACAGAAAGGGACATCTGATGATACAGCAGTAGTCACTGAAAACAAATGCAGGCTGCTATTTTCTGTGTCAAAGGGTGTCACATCTTGTCTTCCAGACAGCGCAGTTGGGGATGCCTTTCCACACTAACAATATTTTTACAGAATCGCCTATCACACTATGGGTGTTTTGCTCTTACCTATGGTAGTCCACATAGAGACTTTAATCCTGGTCAGGATACAGGTAGGTGGGAGAGAGCCAGGAAATAGGAAGGAGAAACCCACACTGTTTAAGGTCTTGGGGCCTCTATGACCCAGTTTCAGGTTTTAGCATGCAGCATATTTATCGTCAAGTTACAGCCTCAGTAGAGCACAGTTTGCAAGAGCTAGTGGCAGACTAGCATTAACAGGATGGAGACAAAGTGTACAGCTATAATAAACCACTAAACTGAGGCTATGACAAACTGTGAGCTGCACAAAGACTCTCAGTGCTTACACAGTTTCTTTGTTTTAACTGTAAGGCTACTAACTTAGATGTGGCTTCCGGCTAAATTAAAACCTATTGTAATTATCCTCATTAGCTGCACTCTAATATATATATATATAAAATGTGGGGCTTCAAAAGATGTTGATATAATGAGGGTGGAGTGTGATGGACATGTACTACTTTGCTTCAAAGCACCCTGGAGGAACTAATGTATGCTTATACTCATTTTTTTGCCCTCTTTGGGTCTTATTCCACTTCCTCTGTGGTTGCCTTGCTCTGGCTTATGACGACAACCAGTGATAATGGCTGGCTACATACAATTCAGCTGCAGATTTACAGGATAAAAGAATAGACAGAGAGCAGTAACACATACCAGAAAAGCAGTTTGAAGAGGGGGTCATGTAACCCATCCCTGTATTTTTCTTCTTTCCCCATTTCCCCGGGGAACAATTATGCTTAAGAATAATCCCTTGTCTTAGCATATTTGAACAAGGAAAATTAAATTAACTTCTTCCCTGGCTATGGTTCCTAACATTACTGGGAAATACTTAGTGAAGGCTCCTCAGAGCCCCTTCACAGATCTTGTTAAGTAAAAGGCCAGGATTTACAGCTGCTAGCCACAATAACCAAGCAATTCCAACTACCAGTAATGGTAGGTCCAGAGAATACCTGGTTCAGAGAATAGGCACAGCTGAAGTATCGGTCACATACAATGACTAGCATGGCTCAAATTAGGAAGAAGCTTTCCCATTCTATAGATGTACAAACTAGGTGTTATTTTTTTGTTCCTCATGGCTTTTTGTATTGGCACAACTCTAGATTTTGATGATTTGGAGTGAGTGGGTGGACAGATGCTTACGAAAGTCCTTAGCAATTGAGCCAGTGGTCTGTGAAATAACCTCTCATGAGCCCGAATTCTCAGAATGGGAAAAGAAAAAGAAACCTCAGGCAAGATTTGTTTTTTCATTAAGATTTTATTAACACCAAAAAAAAAAAAGGTTGGAAATTTTCACCACTGGACAACAGAAAAGCAAAAGCATTGAAGAGCAAATATAAATACAGGATACTAGAAAAATTGCAAGACCTCAGAGTGCTAGAGTGCTAGGGCATGTGGTTTATGACAAGGGTCATAAACTGAATGAGTAGAGGCAGACCTAAAACGCTCTGAAGTCATGGGCCTCTTCTGCTGATTTTCAAGGGACTTGGGAATAGGGTACTGTAAGAATGTCTGCCTTAACCAAACTTCATTTTTATTAATATTCCAGATTTTTTTCTGCTACTAATGTACATATACATATTTATTTTAAAGAAAGTAGGCCAGGCCTCAAATCACCTATCACTAAATATTAAAATGAAATCACATTAATATTTTTTTCATCTTACTCTGACCTGTCAATGCAAATTACTATGAATCCTTGTCAAATCAGCATTTTCCAATTATATGTGTATCCACATCAGTGACAGGGATTTACATACAGATTGAGAAATAGACTCCAGAAGTAAAGAAAACACAGTACATTGGTACTAACTGTACCAATCAAGTTGCTCTGGAGATGATACCTTAGAATTTACTGGAAGTACTGTGGGTTTTTTTTCCCCACAGTTATGCTGTAAATATGCTGTAAATAGTTTTAGTTTTGGTAGCTGTACTGTACTAAAACCTGAGACCTCAGGGAAGAGACGGATTTTTTTTTCTGTGCCTCAAATGCAGGGTGCTAAGTTGCCTCTGAAAGGCATCTTCTTGGTAAGACTGGATGGAATATGGGAGCTTTTGTGCTTCCAGAGCTGTGCAAAGAGGCCAGATTGCAGAGGGAATTTGCAAATTGCCAACAAGCATTCAAAAGTTGCCTTTTCTGAGTGTCCAGAAAGAAACATCGCCAAATATCTTGCTTTGATTGAAGTTTTGGATGGGTGCTCTAATCTGATCCCAATTGGTTCACCAATAATTAGGGAAGAGAAATGTTAAGATAAACTAGAAAAAAAGCAGAATAATATCTGCACCACTCTTAATGGACTTGCAATCGTTATTCACAGACTTAAGTTGAAAATCACCTAAACAAACACATCTGTTAAGTTAACATTTTCCAGTGATAGCAATTTTAATGTTGTGAAATGTGTTTGATGTGGTCATGTTACAAAGCCCAGCTTCTAAAAGGTTGCTCTCCAACTTTTCATTCTTTTTTTTTTTCCTTAAATGTAAGCTGACCTTTTTCCTGTGGGGTCTATGGTGGCCAAGATATATTTCATTTAATACTGGCTTAAGCTAGAGGTAAAATGTTAAAATACTCTAGTGGTTTTATATGTACATTGGAAAGAAAATATTATGAGTTATATGTTCTTTATTACAGCTCATTTTGGAGAACAGGACCAAAAAGCTGAGCTCTATTGAATGTCCTCAAATAAAGTCCCAAATTGCAATAGATTATGTTAGTCAAAACTTAGGTAAGAAAAAGCACACTTCTTAAACCAACTACAGTTGGACGTTTTGAGCTGGAAGAGAAGGTTATCAATTATACGGGGTGATAATACAGACTCAATGCCAAAGTCAGCACTGGCACATAATGCGACACATCTGTAAGCACTTGTTCTTGTGTCTACATAGGGGAATCCAAATCTCTAAACATGTTCTCTTTGAAATCAATGCAATAAAGTCCTATTTCCTTTCACAGTGTGATATGAAGTTCCTCATGCAAATAACAGAAGCACAACCAGCAGATGACCAGTAGGATAGTAAGTGATGTCTGCCTGGTTGAGAGTGAATACACAAGGCAGGTGGTACTTAATTTTAGAAGCATCTCTTCTCACTGCTCTTCATGTTATTTTTTGCATTTTCAAATGGATAGCCACCCAAGACACAAATCATATCCCCCTGTGTCATTCTACTTTTCACTCATAGATATGGTTTCCAGTCACTGAGGAGAGATCAAAATTGAAACCTCAGAAAAGTATCTCATAGAACAGATAGTGATTTTTCCTTCTCCAAAGAACAGAGACCTGGCAAAAGATCAACAGTCCTTTGCAAATGGATAGGTGTATTCCATTTTTTCTTGAAAATATTCATCAGCTTTGTGATCTGTGTGAACCACGAGTGTTGAGTTATTAGAAGATGTATGTCCAAGCATCATCCCTCTATTTTTATTTTAATCAAAGCTAATGTAGAAATGAATTAATTTATGTATTTATTAATTGCTAAAGACTCAGAAATTGCACTTTAAATTTTATTTATATACAGGCAAGTTTATTTTTCCCCTTAGCTTCTCAAAACTAGAAGAGATTGAAAGATTTATACCTGCCAGGCTGCCAGCAGACATAGATATTTATTAAATAAAAAGAGGGCATGTGATTAAGGATACACTAGCTTTAAGTACCTGGAATGATCTCATAAACCCACCAGTTCAGCCATATTAAGAGCTGTAATAAAATACACTCATTGAGGTAGAGAGGATAGATGGTAGCCTGACATTAAAGTGCTTTAATCCTCTTCCAGTACAGCAACTGCAGCACTTAAGGTCATCTTCTCTTAGGGGCATGATGCAATTTGTGTATGGTAAATAAACCAGAGAGTATTGCTAACAGTGATTATACAAAGTATTCAATGAGATCTTCTATCCTAAATGGTCAAATGAAGATATATTCATGTATTCATGAAATGTTGGATATATGGATTTGTGCAAAATTCAGAAGTCAACAAGGAAACTGGAGTCAGAAAGTGCTCAGGAGTGATGCCAAACACTGACTTTGAGTGTTTGGGGGTTAAACTTTTGCAAGATGAATAAGGATGTCAGATCAATATCAACTTAAAATAGAAAGTGTTTTTTTCATCTCTCCCTGCCACTTTCCCCAAATAATGTCCTAATAAATATGGGAGACACATCTCAGTTATGACTCTCTTGTAGCACTAACAGCAACCTGTAAATACTCTCAACAGAGCTCTGAAGTCAGGGCACTTGCAAGAGGGAAAATGGCAGCCTGTTCTTATGGGTCTTCCAGATGAAATGCTAAGGACTAACACAATAGAGATGCTGGGATAGAAGTTCACAAGGAAAAGCAGAAAAACAGAGAGTTGTGAGTCTTTATCAAAGAGAAAGTCAGAATGATGATTACATGTCAAGAATGGCTAAGAGGACAAATGGGTGAGGAGTGACACTAAAACTGGGAGATACAGGAAATAGTAAAGAAAGCAAATGTATCAGCTGAGGCAAAAGCTGGCCACAGAAAAAGGAACAAGGTGTGAGTCACAAAACTATTCTCTGACACTAAAAATTAGACAGGAGGAAAGAGATAGATACCCAAAAGGTGAAAAAATAATTCAAAAATGTAGACACTAGAAATGAAAGTAAATGTATTTTACTTCAGTAACTTGAAAGACATTACATAACTTAAGAATATGGTTGATTGAAAGGTACAAGTCCAATGTCCTCCATGTGAATATCAGATTTGGTGATGTTGGGAAGCTTTGTGACTATGTCAGTTTTGCTGCATTAATGATCTGCAATTGGCAGAGACAGAAAGAGACAAGAACAGTTTTGCCCAGAAGGCAGAATATTCCACATCAAGATTTTTCTAAGTTTAATATTGTGATCTTTAATTCAAAATTTCTTTTTTTAATGTCCTTTAATTTTGCTTATTTGACCTAGAGCTGTTTTTCTAAATTTTTAGTTCCCACAAAAAGAAAACAAAAAGGAGGGTTTTATTTTGGGTAACTTTACAGTAATTTACTGTAAAAATAGGTCAAAAATCCTAATGATCATGCAGTCAAAAAGTAGAAAAAAATCAATTAAAATACTTTTATTTTTCTTCCAAGTTTTATTTTTAACCGTATTTATTTAAAATGAACTTTAAATATATATATGTTCATCTTTATTTATTAAATTAATCATTTATTCAGTTCTAATTCAGAAATCTGTTGGACTGATGCACTCTCAGAACTCTTTCTGAGTCTCTGGAAAGATTGTTTGCTTTTGTTCGGCTTTGGAGAAGGACTCTTACTTATCCCCTGCAGTTGCCCCGGGGTCTTATCACATGATATAGAAGACCTGAAAGATTAACAGATCTCCCTCTCTCAGCATTGCTCATGTTTTGTTGAATATGTAATAAAAATATAGATTTCATAACTTCTGATTATTTTTTAGAATCTTTTGTTTCATTTAGAATACTGACAAGCTATCTTGACAAAATATTACTTGAAAGAAATCCAATAACATAAACCAGAATACTGACAATGTTGCACTTCAAAAATTGTCTTTAAGATGCCTTTTTACTAGTGATCAAAATAATCATCCTTTCATACCATTTCTGTCTGCCTCCAGCTTCATGCCTCAGGAATATATTTGTGCTCTGCTGAGCTGGCAGCCTAAGAGTCGAAGTCAAAAAGACTGCAAGAACTGTTTTATATCTCTCCTTACCATATGATAAAGTGGAATTTTTGTCTTGACTGGACTGCAAATTTGACTGAATGACTTGATCATTCACAGTTAGTTGTAGAGATCATTCACCAAAAAGGGGGTGGAACATTTCCCTGTCCCTTAGCAGTTTACATGGTCCTATCTAAAAGGTATGCTCTTCTTAGGCATCTATCAACTTTGCTCCAAAACCTACCATTGATAAAATTTCTAGCACTGTTGATAGACACAACAAATAAAAGCATAATATAAAGACTAAGGCATTTTATTTGGAAAATAAAAATAAAAATGAACCATATATTTTCTATTGTAAGTTGATCCTATTGCAGTTAATGAAGCAATACAGCTTTCTCCATAAGTATTGGAATGCTTCACAAGAGAAAGGACTTAATTTATTGTGATCGTCTATCTTCTTTGTGGAAGATTTATCCTCCTAAGGATGAAGTTGTAAATGACTGCGCTGAGAACCAAATGTTGAAAATAGGTGCTTTGTTAGAGAAAAAAATGAGAATGTTCTTTCAGACACAATAGGCTTTTATTCAGTGTTCATAAATTAGTGAATGCGTTTCTTGGAAAGTTGCTATTGCTGAAAGGCACGGCGGCAAGGTAGGTGGTCTGCTGAGTTTATTAGTTGTTATCTACAAACTCAAGTAAAGAAATACTGTACAGCAGAAGATGCTAGAGTTTAACAGATCTGGCAACTCAGACAATACTTTACGGGAAATAGCTTGCAACCAGCGTAATTCCCACTGCAGTAAAAAGCTCCCTGCCTCAGAGAAACTCAAGGAGAAACTCGACACTCACGACCAGGTACTGACACAGTTTTTCCAGCCAGTAAGACTTCCAAATCTACATGTATTGTATGTGCATATATGTGTGTTGTTTTATATATAGATAGAGTATATTTCTATGTAGTATTTATATAGTATATATAAATTTTGCAAGAAAGAAATGCGTTGATATTTTTTCTGTAGTTTATTTTTCTTCTGCCTTTTGATAATCTGTGTATGATTTCACACAGTTCTTGTGACCTAGATCTTGGAGATAGATAGAGAGATTTGTCCCCACTGAGGAGTGGACTGTCTGTAAAAAAATCAAGCCTACTAGTCTCTATTCTAGATAATGAAATATATGTATTTATGTCTCATATTTTTACGTCTTCCTAGTTCCTGTACCCAAACCACTTAAGCATACTGATCTTAGTATCTCTTTTGCATCTTCCTTTGCTTTGCGTCTAACATCTATCAGTCATAGCACCTTTACTGCTAAACAGTCTGTCAGTCCTTTTGTCCTAACAAGTAACAGCATTCATTCAATTCCTTCTTAACATACATATTTCCTGAGAATGCTAATGTTAATCTGCTGTAGACAGTGATTATTTAATATACTAAATCTACAAAACCTGAAAGATTAAGCCACATAGGCTCATTTCCCACACTTCATTTATGTGTCTGGCTAGTATTATCTAACTAACTGTAAATCTAGTGGCTTTTTTTGTTATTGTTGTTCATTTTGTTTCATTTTTTTCCAATTCTATGTTTTGAAAAATATCACAGTCAGTACAGTTATGACCTATATAAAAAAAAGTTTGCAATTTCAGTAGGTTTGTGATTAAGTAGATAGATAGATAAATAATTTTTAGAGAGGGCAGTCGAGCCAGCTCTTCACCAACATAGAAAGCTTAAAGTGGGGAAATAAAGGCTTGCTAGACTCTGACAGAAATATAATCATCAGAACAGTCTTTTGCCATGTGTGAAATAAAAAAAGAAATATCTTTCTTGACAGATAATAAATTCTCTGAAGAACACTGGAAGACCTTATTCTGTAGGTGTGATGGCTAAAGAGGAAAAGCACCAAAAAGGAGGAAAAAATAATTAAAAGGAAGAATATAGTATTATAGCATGAGCAACCTACTTGTTTTAGTATACAGTATGCTCAGATGCAAAGACAAACTGGAAACATGGATCTTTTTCAACATTTGGAGTAAGAGGATAATTAAAAGAACTTCTTAAATCCTAAATTCAATCTTGGCCAGGTGTCGTTCAGCTGTTTCTTGTGAAAGGAAGGGGTGAAAGGAACTGTGATTTTATACAGCTCTTCGTCAGGTATATGAACACATTTTTGTTTTTGTTTTAGCTTTGCTATAGGCTCATTAGAACCTATTTTTTTAATCTAATTTTCAAAACAAGTTGTCTCTAATTTTCAAAACAAGCATACTGATAACTATCTTCGAGATTGTAAGAAGTTTTGTTAAATATCCCAAAGCCTCCAATGTCTTCATAAGTAAATCAATTTCAGCCATTGCAATACTCTTCCTGTTAAACTTACAGTTCAAGTATAAGAATAAATTAAGAGGTACTTATCAAGTGCAATCAATTGTAGCTAGTTCTGTAAAAAATAAAGACTAGTATCCTGTAAGCAAAGACTAACAAAAATCAACCACTGCAATTTTCTGCAACCACTCATAATGAGATCACTCATGGGTCTCATAGAAGCTGAAAAGTCAGTGGAAAACTTGCTTCCCACCTCAGTAAAAGCAGGCCCATGCAGGCCCATCCCATGCTGAAGGGCGCCCCTGTGTCCTGCCTCTGCTTCTACTGCTAGTACTGCTCTGTACCATGTACGTTTGTTGTCTATGGAGAATGCTCATCCAGTAGACATTGATGATGTATATGCTCAGTTATGGCATTGTAAAATAACAGTCTAAAAAAGTAATTCATTTAGCAGTGTGACAGGTCTAATTGTGAAGTTAAAAATGTGTTTATAATACAAATGGTTATTTACAGAGCATCTCTAATCCAGAAAAGATCAAAGCACTCATCACATTTTACAAATGGATTTACGAAGTTAATATCAAAGGGATCATTTCACTTAGCATTGAAAGCTTTGGGACAATATTTCATATGAGAGAAGCACAGAAGAGAAGATGAAGAAGGAATAATGTTTATTTAAAACACCGGATCAGCATGTGTTATGCCAACTGGAATGTGCCCAGGACACTAAAGCTAAAACCTCTGACCTTGTGAAAGTACTAAAGTGTTGGAAGAAATCATGTCTGGTGTTTCATCAGTATGAGAAGCATGAGAAAAAGACTCAAGGCGCAGATTACTGATCAGCAGCAGAGATGACATCCTAAAGCTCCTTGTTTCTTTCTTACCCAGCCAAGTGTCTATTAAGAGCTTTTGTAAGAGTTGCTTGCAATAATTGCTTTCTGCTGCTACAGAGTCTTAGCCAAGGACCTGACTTTTCAGGACACACACTTTCTCTCTCACTGTTTACACACACACAGAAACATACACATATCCCAAGACAAATGTAATTTCCTTAGTAAACCAGGGCTAGGAGCAAGAAAGTTTCTCACAAAGTTTCTTGGATAATCCAACAAGTTCTGATCTGTCTGTACAAATATCGATAATAATCAAGATAAACAACAGCCTCAACTTCTACATATTCTTCACAGTAAAATCACCGATCTTATTTGAGATGTGGGAAAACAAGCTAAATGGCGTACTTAGCTAAAATACAATGTGAAATAAAAGTTAGTTAAGAGTCTAGAAAAATAAGACATCTTTCTTGTTTGTAAGAATATTTATTTTCTCAATTTTAACACTAGAGTATGTATGAACCTATATTTGATAGATGATGATTATCCAGCTAGTTTCTGGATCTGTGTATTATTCTTTTTATACAAGGAATGCATCACCAAGGAAAGAAATCTTCATGGTACACAGAAATGAGAATAAACACCTTCTAACAGACAAAAGACATATTTCTCCTTAGTTCCGAGGAAATACAGGGACTAAGCTGAAAACATCTGCTTTGCTGCTTGTATATGGAAAGTATAACAGTCTATGACCAAATCAATATATGGCTTCTCATGTGATGAGAGGTGCTGGCTATGATGAAAAGCACAAGGCCTTATTCTCCACCTTTAATAAGCAGGCAAATGGAAGGCAACTTTCCACAATTGTACAAAATAAGAATGGGAATCTAAATCTGTTCCTCATCATTTTGCATTCCAGATGCAAAGGCAGAAAGGAGGAAGGCAGAAACACTGTACCCTCCTCCTAGCTCTGTGTTACTAGTGACATGCAATCATTCAGTTCTAGTTCCAGATTCCATTAAGTCCATCAAAATCAAAGCTAATGAACTGTGATTGTCCTCCTCCTTCTTGTCTACATGGCAATTGATTAGAAGAGTGTTATGTCACAAATACTGAGTATACTGGACTTTGTGAGTGCTATTAGCAATATCTCTCAAGCCATACTTTGGACTTTTGCTGGGATTAAAAGAACTTGCATAAATTGAGTCTTTTTCCCCCCTCTTTATTATCTAATACAAATAACTCAATGAGTGGTAGAAGAATATTCAGCCAGAGTGGTACCTTGGTGGATATGCAACTTCTCTCAGCATGATCACCAACTGCACTTATTTAGCTAGAACCCAGACACTGCATTCACATGACTTTGCCTCTAAGTGCTCTACAAGAGGAACAAGATACTATTTAATTTTGTGAGCTTCAGCAGTCTTCCTTTGTGTAACATTATGAAGGATGCAACTCAGCAAAGCTGGGGCCAGTCTAATGTTACTCAAAGTCAGATCCCATTAGTCTTCATATCAAGGGCACACAACTGTCAGGGTTTGCATCTATAACACTTCCATAAACTCATTAAAAAATACATTTTAAAAGGATTCTATGTTGTCTACTGGCAGAGCTTAGACTATCTAGTAAGGCTGAAGGCGAGCAAACAATCTCTTATGCAAGTGGACGGGGCGAAGATTTCCTTTCATCTTCTTTTCCTCACTTCTTCTTCTTTTAGAAATGCCTTGTGGCTGCATTTCCTCCTTTTTTTTTGGGGGGAGGGGAAGTTATTCTTTTGCTTATTCTCTGTTTTGTCTCTTACAAAGTGAGAATTCTTCCCAAGCCTCTGCTTTTTATCATGTCAGTAAAATGTTTTGCATATTATGGCTATGATCAGGAGGGGAAAAAAAGCTATACACGAGATGTGAACTGAAAGAGTTACTTTTTTTGATATAGAGAAGCAGAATCTACAAGAAATACACATTAAAATGACCTATAGATTGTGTCCTTATTTTCTCCTTGCTTAACTAGCTAGGTCTTTGTCACGAAAGACTAATTCAAGAATCATTTGCAATAGTGTATATGAAGATAGCTTCCCTAAAGCTGCTTTAGAAGGAAATCACCGTCCCCCCACAGCCCCTGGACTAAGATGACACCAATGTTCAGCCTGGATTTGTGGAGTCCCATATGGGATTATCCACTGATGCTCTAGAACCAGTCTAGAAATTATTCAACAAGTGGCATTGTACTGCTATGCAGAATCAACCAAAATAACAAAAAAAAATGTATTTTGGAATTAAAAAGACACTATGTTGAACCAGCAAACAATTAGCAAAATGATGCTGTAAAAACTGCAATAATTTTCTACAATTGTTTCATAGTACTGGGTATCCCCTTTTATCTTCAGCATGTTTTTTAGATATCAGCAATATTATGGCAGGCAATAATAATATTAGGCCAGTTTTGCTATATATAATGGCCATATATATGTAAAATGTATAAATGGAAATTACAAAGTTTTACCTTTGTTATGATAAAAGTAATATGTGTTAGTAGGCTGAGTGGGTTTTTTAACAAAGATATAGAGTAAGAGAGCATGTATCTGTTACTCATTAGCACATTAGTACAAATATTTTTTCTCTGTGGTTAACAGAAATGGTAGCAGCAATGTGTTGAAATGGTTTAAAATAGCAAACTTGTTTGCAGTCTTTTATTTCATAGCATTTGATGCTGATGATATTGATGGCGAGTGCAATATAAAATTAACAGTTTGGAACAAAATTCTGTGTTAAAGAAATTCACAGTGATCACATCAGCATGGATAGAGATTGTCCTAAATATTCACAGATTAGAGAGATGACAGATTGCCCCTTGATATCACTTGTGAGAGAGATATAGTCTTCAATATCTAAGATTTCCAGAAAAAAAAGAAAAGGCATGATTTTGAATCTGTGTTTGGAAAAGCTTGCAGAGATTAAGCTGAAATTCTAAACACTTAAACCTTAAATTGTGCTATCCACGACTGGATATTTTACAAGCCCTGTGTTTGAGTAAACACCCAAACAATAGCTCTTCATCTTTAACTTCTGTATTTTAATCTCCTTGGTCTGCAAAACTGTGTTAGAAATTTTGCAACAGTTGGCTTTCAAATGAAATTTCTGGTACTTCCTAATTTGTATTAAAGTGGGGAAAAAAAGAGTTTCAGAGTAACATTTATTCCAATGCATCAGTATAGTACTTCTGCTTCTGATCAACATCAGACAAACAAGGATTATGTAGTAAGAGACAGGTTAGGTAAGCAAGAAGAGCTATTAACCAAATTTTTTTTTGAGCTTCAGGGAAGATCTAGTTTGCATTTTAAGCAGAACCCTGAAAACTAGTTAAAATTGATTTGTCCCCAAATCTTGATAATAATTTCCAGTTTAATTTATGTGTATTTTATGTTGTATGAACTATCTACTAGTGCCATTAAATGCTTAACAAGAAAACAAGACTTGAAATGTCATTCAAGGTTTAAAAGCTGGACAGGAAGAACAGGAAGCCAAAAGCAAGACCAAACCAAAATGGTACGACCTGATATTCCTGTATATACCAGACTCTAGCAATAAGTAGACAAATTAGGTCTTGTTCTTCCCGCTAGGCTCGTGATGTCTGACAAGCCTGGTCCAAGACAGTCAAGATGCATGTGAGTCACAAGATGGATTTCTTAGGGCAAAATACAGATATAGTTGCCAGCTGAAGAGAAGCAATTCTCCATTCCTTAAAAGAAAAGAAGCTCTGCTTCCCTTGTAGACTTATCTGAGATAAATTTGCCCATTTATCTGCAAAATTGCTCCTGAGTTACAGCATTCACCTTTTCTGAACCATTCTTACCAAAGTTGGTAGGACTCAGAGAAATATGGCCTAGTAACTTGTGAGAAAATGCTCTCTTCCTCCTGTCCAACAGACCAAGTTTATGAAGAGCAGGTGTGAGAGAATTGCTCAAGAAAGGAGAAATTAGAGAAAAACTTCAGCCAAACAGAAGTTATGGTATTTCAGAGGCTTGCTTGAGGTGAGAGACAGTTACCACTTGCAGGATGGTTGGTATGTACAGAATCTACTTCTCCACAATTCCCTTGGCAGCACAATCTGCCTGAGAGTAAACAAAGAGTGGAGCAGAATGGAGACACCATAGCCAAACTTTGTTGCATTCCTTGTGGAGGTGGTAATCTGATGGTGCCGTGCAGCTGATGAGTGAATGGAGGGTGGAGTGAAGACACCGTGGCCAAACTCCGTTGTACTCCCTGCAGAGGTAGCAACCTGGTTGTACCATGCAGCTGGTAAGCCACACGGTACAATAAGATGTCTAGTGCTGGGCCAAAAATGGTGGCAGATCAGTCCCTTGCTCAAATTTCTCCTTCTAATCTCATTATAATACCAATACACAACCCCTTCCCAGAATTACCTGCTTCCAAGGAATGACTACTCCTCATTGAGCAAGCTTTCTAGATTTTTGATTAACTCGAGATACTTCTTAAACCAATGAATAGCAAAAGTAAGTATGACAAGAGTCACTCAAGCTCCACCTAACCATAAAAGAAAATATATAAAAGGTGAATTGGCTGAGGTTATTGCTCAGCCTCTCTCCATCATCTTTGAGAGGTCCTGGAGAGCAGGGGAGGTGCCCGAGCACTGGAAGAGAGCCAACGTCATTCCGGTCTTCAAAAAGGGCAAGAGGGAGGAGCCGGGCAATTACAGGCCAGTCAGCCTCACCTCCGTCCCTGGAAAGGTGATGGAGCAGC
>JAUBOD010001092.1:388848-407537 GCA_032353885.1 Nothura maculosa
GAGAGGAGAGGAGAGGAGAGGAGAGGAGAGGAGAGGAGAAAGCAAGGCCAACTCACTTCCTTTTAAATTGCATATATCATGCTTGGTGTAATCCCTTCAACTCGAGGAAAAGCATGGAAAAACCGTAGCTCTGTTCCACTCATGAATCATATCCCTTCTCTTTCTGCATGTTTGTTCTGCCTGATTAGATGATGCGTTACTTAGAGCTGAGACCACCTCCTACTCTGTTTTTGCAGACTGTAGTCTGTCCTGTTCTTGGTTGTCCTCAATCACTTCCGTAAGAGCATGAATAGTTAAAAAAAATCATAAGCAAGCCATTAATTTCAAACCATTACTAAATATAATCTCCTAACAAATATGTCGTTATCACTCTATCAACTGAGACCACAGCTTCTGTGACTACAATGATATGACAAAAATGCATATGAGATAGTCTCTAAGATTATACAGAATTTGTAAGGCAGCTACTCACTTTATACTTGCTCTAGTTTCTTAAAATTCAGGCCATCCAGTTACTGTCTCAATCAGTTTTTCTTGATACGATCATTTCCAAACATAACTTCCAAGCTGTTTTTTTCCAACTTGTGTTTTCACAGCATGCATCTTCTCTGACATATCTTCTTTATTCATTCGTCACTAGACTTGCTTGATTTTGTAATTAAAGTTGAACTGCAAGCTCTGACAATTAAAACATTTGAATTTAAAATATGTATTCTTAGTTACTCTGGTTAGCTATATGAAAGATTTTACTTTCATATACATTTTTAAGAGTCTGAAAACAAAAGTATTTCTGTTAGCAGTTGTGCAAGCTCTGCATTTTCAGAATTTGTCCATGTATTATTTTAGAGAAAGAACAGTCTCTATTTTCAGCCTGGAACTATGTTGTCTCTGAAGGCTAGCAGGAACAAGAGTACCATTTTAGTATTACTAGGTAGATGTAATTCTGTTGAGCATATTACATAAACAAAAGTGTTCATCGCATGCTTTGACCTTCTCTGGGAAAGTACTCCAACATTTGAGTCTAATCTAGCCTGCACCAGCTACGTCTTTACCAGTAAATGAAATAATTCCAGGGCCCAAAGTGACACTCTGATTGACAATCATCCAAACCATTCAACCCTTTGTACAGTCCCTGGCACTTCTTTTGCCCATGCTACATCTCCGTAGCCAGATGTGGGCTCCTGGTGCTGGCCTGTGACAAGGGACAATTTCTGTTGGCCATTCAGAGCTGTTGCTCTGAGCTGGACAAGAAGGTGATAGACACTGCACTTAATTACTAAGCTTCAGAGGCAGAGGATGTATTCCTAAGGTAGGGATTTTCTTTTGGTGGCAAAAGGGAGGGAATAATGCCAAAATTAAGTCTGAATCAACTCAGGTTGCTGGATGCAGCACTTTTGCAGGATGGAAAAGGCTGCTAGATCTGCTTCTACAGTACATAGTGTACTAATGGATAATGGAGTGTGCCATTATAAAGCTAATTCAAGCTAATATAGTAGTATTAGGAGTGGGGAAAAAAGAAACTCCTTCAGAGATAGCAAACTCTCCTATCTCAGCAAAAAAGCACTTCTCTGAATATGCACATTTTCCTGTATGTATTTCATATATGCATTCCGTGATATTTGCATGATGCATAGCTAAAGTGTATAACCACATCAAACTAGTGATAACAGCACTGTACACACCTTACAGTGATAAATAAAATCTAGCATGAGCAACAGGAGAATATAAACATAGAATATATACAGGGAAAGACAGTAAAAATGACTATTCATAGCAAATTTAATTAAGATTATGGATTGCCATGCAGACTGGTGCTGGGAGCCCTAAAGTAGCCAAATGTAGCACTCAGGCTTGCACATATGCCAGTTTTATTTTTCACTGTACAGAGAAAAGCACTGTTAGCAAGAAGCCTTATAATGTAGTGAGTTACAGTTTTACAGATGTTTGTGTCTGCTTCATGTTCTCATCCTGAGTAAGGCCTAAATGTGGAGTCAGCTCTTCTCTTGCTCCCCACAGACACTTAAGAAAGTAAGAAGATCTAAGTAATTTCCTTCTTCATGCTAGAGTTACCTTCATTTAGCACAGATGTTGCTCTTGCTACCCAGATGAGCGGGTAGCAGACAGAGCAAGCACAGCTGAGCATCAGCTGCCCTGGGAGGAGAAGGGGATGAGCTCCATTGCTGCTGCCGGGGTTGTCCGGGAGCCCCTGCTTGCTCTCCTCTGGCACAACAAGCTTCTCAGTGCTACTTAGGGTTGGTATCAAGCCACCAGAGGAAGGGTGGTGAAGGTGGACCCCGGTCATGCCCATGGAGAACAGAGTGAGTTCAGTAAGCAGACACTGTGTCAGTGAAAGCAGCGAATTGAAAAAAGAAAAAAGAGAGAGAGAGAGAGAGCATGACTTGTGCATATGAGCTACATCAAGTAGTAATTGGAGCTAGCTTGCTCAGCTGGAGATCAGAGCTAATTGAGTAACCGGGGACTTGCTCCACACACACACATCTCAGTGCTTCCTGCTCAGCCTCACCGATGAGGTGCAAGACACCTGCATCCAACAATCGTTTTCTTCTCAATTTGTTTATTCATGGTCATTAAAATAGTCTCATACCACATGCCCACTCTTTTCTGTGTCATTCTGTGGCTCTTGCTCAGGAAGACTGATATGAAGTCTGACAAACCTGCAGCGAGCTGGTCTTCTGGCACTGGTGTTTGAAATGTGTACGTTACATTGGCAGTGTTTCTGCTTTGCCTAGATATAAAGCAGGACTTGGAAATGACTGAAGGGCTCAAAAAATATCTGCAGTCTCTGTGGGGGTCAGAAAAACAGAAGGGGAGATTTAAATATGGTTAATTTGTAGGGCAGCTTTCACATTTGGCTTGAATTTTCACAACATATGCTTACAGTTCTTGCTTTAGGAGTCTGGTGTCATGCTGTGCTTGGTTGTCTTCTGCTAGCACTGTCTACCAGTGGTTACACATGAATTTATAGGATGAGCTCCACAACATCATGGTTTGCACCACTTCTTTCATGACCACTAAAAGGACCTCACTTAGAGATGTTTCAGGAGGACTAGAAACAGTGGGATTCACCTTAATTTGCTTTACCTGCCTGAAGTTAGGGACTGGGCAAACATTCCTCTACAGTCCTTGGAGAGGCTGCGGCACCTCCTGCCCATTTTCAGTTCCCTGCTATAGGATGCACTGTTTTCTTCCCAAATGTCTCTTCCTCTCTTGAACTGTAACAGATCTGACATACAAATATGATTCCATTCAACTATGTTCTTATAATGCCTAAACTGGAGAGGAAAAAAGCCAAGAAAATAAACATGATTTTCTAAGAATTAGAGCAATTCAAGGATCTGTCCTTTTCTTGCCAATTTTTGATCTGTTCACTTCTCTGTACTCGTCAGTTCCAAGTGAAATTGAAAGAGGAAGTGTTGAAACATCAGATAACTTTTCCCACAGTATTTCTGGATGAAACAGAAACACTAAGCACTGGAAATCTCCTGTCCAGTTGTACTCGCTATAAGGACAAGCAAACAGCTTTTCTGGCAACGCAGGCATGCTAGACAAGTTCGGAATATGAGTATAAACTTGTAGACATTAGGGACTCCATGACTATAAACTTGTAGACATCAGGGACTCCATGACTTATAAACACTGTATTACATTTTACCTCTACTCTGTGATTATATAAACCATGTTTGTCTTCTGAATGAAAAAAATAGTAAAAGGAAATAAATCAAAATCTACACTTGCTCTTATTTCTTAAAGGGACAGAACATTTTAGTATTTCCCCCTTAGAAAAACTTTGACAACCCTGAATTCAGAAGTGAAAGCTGTGCTTTTTTATGTATTTTAGTGCAAAAATAAAATAGTGTATTTTATGTATTTTAGTGCATAGTCTCTGTCAGAAAGAGCTGCTTAAATCACGTGGCTGACAGCTTCAGCACCACAGTTGCAGCAGAAACGCAGGCAAAGGCAAATCTTTGAACCAGCTGAGGACCTAAGCACATAGAGTTACAGAGCAGAAGAAGCATATTAGCTTGTGTGATACATGACAGAATATAGTAGGGGAAAAAATAAAAAGAAAGTGGTGTGGGGGGAAGGGAGGGGAGGGATAACACTGTTTGACACTCATGGTCAGACACAGAACAAGACGTGCTGGTGGAAGCTTTTGTGACCTGGATGGACAGCCCTATGCAAAGTGCATTGCAGCAATCCAGAGAGCAGCTGAATCATGAATAATTGCCTTGACATTTTGATGTGTTATAAATACCCATCCAGATGCTGATGGAAAAAAACAAACACTCCTCCCTGACACCCTCCCTTCCTTGCCCCCCAAAGAAAAAAGCTTGTGGTTCTCCATGCCACCTGAGACACCGAGTTCCTAAAATTAGATCTAGACATATCTCTGAATTTGCTCCTGAATGGTTTTAAGGGCCTCTCTGTTTTGTTTAGGTTCTCTGTGTGCTTTTGTCTTGCAGACTGAATTGCTTGCTAAAAAAGAAAGTAACTGAACCTTTCATTCTTAACAATAGAACGACAATTCAGAAGTAAATGAATTAGAAATATTTTTGTCTAGTTTTGCTCTGAAGACAGAGCTGTAATACATCATGTAATTTTTCTGGATGTAGGTAAAATATACTTAGATCTGCCTTACAAACGTATCAGTAGCCAATTAGTGAAAATATGCAGTGCAGGAGGTTTCCCAACATTCTTATGTTACTTCTTTCAGTCTTGGTTATTTTTATAGCTAGAACTTCTGGAAAAATTATATCACAAACATCTTTTTAGTTTAAAATAGAAGGTTTTTTAAAGCAAAGAATAACCAATCTTCCCCACAACAACTTCTACATATCAAATACTGTTTCCTGGTATCCCCATCACTGTCTTTCAGCATTCTCTTTTGGAGAATAGCAATACCCTAAACCTAATATTTTCTAAACTTCTGTGTACTGCTCCCCTCCAGACTATGTCTGAGCCACCTACATATTTCATGAAGCCCAGGACTCAAAAATGGACTGACTGCTGCAGGTGAGAGCACTTGCTGCGGCACCGTCAGCACTGTGCCAAGAGCTGCAAGCTCCAAGCTTTTATGTATTTGATATTTTTACTAGCACATCTCTGAATAACTGACTTCTGTTTTTTTTTTCCAGGACTGTCAAGTTTCTGATGCCTCTTTCATTTGCAATCTCAGATATACAGTATTATGTGCTGAGCCCTCGTTCGTGCAGAAGAGAAAACCCTGATCAGACCTGACTTTCTCCAGCCCTGCATTACATTGGTGAAATACATTTTGGGGATAGTTGTTAATATCTACATGCTCTATATTAAGGCAGGAAGATAGACTTCACCCTAAGCAGCCAATAGATTCCTGCCACACTTTCCTTACAAGCCATGGCAGCTTTAGTCCTGCAGTCCAGTATTTACAATACAAACCTAATTGTCTTTATTAGCCATTATATTTTTCTTCACAAATTAACATTTGAAAGGCTTAGTAATTCTATTTAGAGGGTCTGTTGTGGGAAAAACAACCTCCAACAAATGACTGAATTCCTCAAGCTCACTGCAATCATAATTGCTTGATACAAGGTACAGATTGCCTTTGTGTTTTCCTAAATGGGATTAATGCTTGGAGGATTCAGTAACTCCTCATTAACAGGCAAAATGATTGAGTGCAAATGACTTCCAAATAATGGCTTTGGTCAGATTATGAGTGTGCCAGAGAAACATATACCCTAAATGACTGAAATAGTCTTTGCAGCTTTCTCTTCTGTGCAGACCATGGATTTGAAGGGATAATAGACTCAGCTAGCATAATTGCAAAGTATTTTCTTATTATCTCTGACTAAATATCTATGTGGGCTAAGCAGAAAGACAAAATTTGAATACCATTTCCTGCTGCTGCAGGAGCAAACTGTAATATCATGGCCGTTATCACAAAGGAGAGATTGTAGATACAAGAAGCACTTTTGGGGACCATGCAGCCCTATTTACCATATAGTAGACACAGCCTGTAGTTTAATTCAGAAATTTGCCTGAGAGGAAAAAAGAGATCTTTCTTTGGCACATAAGAGGACTCATGCCTTTATTTCTTTTCCTTAATGCTTGAAGCATTATGCATCCATCTGTTGAAGAAAAGTAGGGTTTGTGTTTTGATAAGCCGTCATGCACACCCATTACGTAAATGTCTGATGGAGCCAAACAAGGATTTGGCACTGTGTCCCCAGACTCTTTTTTTGCACCATGGATTAATGATGCTACTGGATGTATTTTGCCAGGAATTTTGTACAGTTTCAAGCATCTGGCAAACCCTTTGCTTGGATAGTTTGAAGACTTCGAGAAAGGTATTTCAGAGGTTGTAAGTGAGCCTCTCAAATGACCATGTTATAGGAACACAATTCAGTCTCTACCAAAGACAGTGAAAATTCTTTCATGTACAACAAAGGCAGCCAGATCAGGCTGTTGTCACACATGTTGCAGGTAAATTCTTCTTTCCTTAAACCACTGCAAAAATGCTGCATCTTCTACAACTGTGGTTGTACAGCACTGTTAAAGAAAGAAAAATGAACCTACAACTACTTATGAGTAGAAAATATACAAAAAAAAGCTATTTTCAACATTAGTAATGTTGCTATCAATGTATTAAAGGCCTTTACTTACCAGATATATCACTGAGTTTTGCCTTCATTGGTCAGGAAGCCACTATTTTAAATAAAAGGGTGGAGTGTGTGAGTGTTTGTGTTATTATCGACATGTCACACTGTGCATCCAATCACTGCCCTATTACTAATGCTGTGTGAACACCCAGAGACCTCCGCACAGATCTGGGCTGTGCTATGAATATGCAGTATCACACAGTTCTTACGTTCTTACTCAGGCATATTTATATTCTATGTAGTGATACACTGTTAAGTGAGGCACTACTCTGTTATGCTCTGGTGATTTCCATCTGCAGAATGGAAAAAAAAAGTCTAGCACTTCAAAGAGCTGAAATTATTTACTCAACATCTTCTAATGCATTCTGCATATCAAAAGACAAGATAACCAAATGATAGTATGCAAAGATGTTGCATAAACAGCTTTAAAGCTTATTGCTTATGAAAGTATTGTGTGGTTGGACCAGATTGTGCATCTGCTTGCAGAAGTCTGTACTCCAGGAAATCTTAATGGGACAAAAATTAAAAGGCACAAGTAGGAAGCAGCCTGAGGGTTATTTTTCCCATTTTAATAGAAACCTGAACAGAAATCTGATCAGCTAGAGAAGCAGGAAAGCAGAGTACTGTGTCAGAATAAAGGAGGGACAGTGTAACAAAAATCATCAGAACCAAAATATCTCCTTATTTCACCTCTGAAAAACCCTAGAATTAGGTCTCTATACAAGACTGAAAAATTACCTTCATATCGTTCATGGGCATAAAGATAACAGAGTATAAATTTACAGAATACCATGCATTTATATATCATAACAGAAGAAAAAGCTACAAATTTGTGACAGTCAGGTATTAAAAGATTTCTTATCAAACATGGTTATCTGTTTTGCCCAGTTCTGATTTGACACTTCATCAAAGAACAAACTGAGGATAAGGGAGCATCATTAAGCAGCAGTATTACTAAGCCTAGGAAATAGAATAAATTATATGTTAAGTTCTGATGATGAAAAATTCTCTTTAATGAGGAATTAAATGTGTTTTCAGCTCAAGTTAAAAGGATATAGGGTTGTAATTATTAACTCTCCTTTGACGGGGAAGTGTTATTGTTATTTCTCCCCTCAATGAGGATACTGGCCACAAAGTATCCGCAGCACACGGAACAACAGTTTTTCAATGGGAATCTTTCCTCACAGGGTACAGTGCTTACTTCCTTGTCTTTTATCAGATTGAGGAAATGAATTTAATACTTTGACTCTGCTTTGTATGGAGAGGGATTTTTGTTTAAATGAGAACTTTGTAATCGCTAACGTATTTTCAAATATGGTTGACATGGTTTCTAACACTAGTTGGACCCAAGTTTATTTATTTTAGAGTTTTAGAAGCAGATGGAAATTTTCAATTGAACTGTATTTTCTCCTTTGTAGACTTTCCCGCTTTCTGGTTTAATTCCAAATACCAGTTCAGGCAGGATAATAACACAAGAGAAAAAAAAAAAAGGAAAAAGAGAAATAATCAGTTCAATGTCACACACCATTTATAACTGATTTGGCAACTTCAGAGACTTTTCATCAGAATAAACCTGCCCAATATTATACTCAAGCTGGTTCTCACATGTGTAAAACATCTCATTCTAGAACACTTAATATTATGAAGTTCTCTCTTTAAAATCCATTTATCTTGCAGAATAACTAGAAAATGCAATAAATAAAAGCCTTTTTTTGATGCCTCATTTAACACTAATAGATTATTAAATCATGACTGGCAGCACAATATATATGTATATACAATATCCTTTATCAATAACTGAAAGATTAAGAATTTGTGTCTTTACCACATACAGTGTTACCTAACACTGATTTTTCTGGAATATTTTTAATTATGTGGGTGGTAATGGTGATTAATGTAAAAGACACAAAGAGCTTTCTCATAGTCTTTTCCCACAGATTTAATACTTCCATGTTCAAACTTGTCTGTTGATGGAAAAACAGAAAGTAATGCTAGACTACACCAGAAGATAGTTACACAAATCCTGCAAACTGGGGCTTGCACCTCCAAGCCCATGATCACTACTGGAGTCACTGGATGCCACTCATGGGCAGTGGATGTGATTTTAAATAGCTGTTTCAGAAAGATGCATTAAAGGGGGCGAGGCAAGGGCCTATCTGTAGCTCTAGAGCTCTGGGACAGCGTGTTGGCCACAAGCATGAATGATGGCAGCTCCATCAAGCACAGTGAATGTGCCAGTCATCTGTAATCTCCTAGGATTTTGCCTAGAACCACATCCATTCAGTCAGGAAGGCATGCAATGTGATGTGCTTGGCAGTCCTGACTTAAGTGGGCCTGGACACTGCACCTCGGTTACCTCCTCATCGGAACCAAGGTACAGAGCAGGAAAGTTGTGTGTACTCACTCTAAAACTTAAGCTGTAGAGCATCCTCTGATCCTAAATACTAGGCACATCTTAGGAAACCACCATACTTTTGCAGACAGGAGTGAGTGTATTCCGTTTTGTCCCAAGCTTGAGGAAGTGAAAAGTGCACTAAAGCTTTACCCATACCTATGCAAAGTATAAATTTAATGGGAGCTGAAAGCTTTCAACCTCTACCCAGAGGCAAATATGAAATGTTGGTTTACAATGCTTGGCAGAATTTGCCCAAATATAAATGAATGTGACAGTGTAGGTATGCTCTATTTAGCAGTTAAGCTAGGCTTGTGTCTAAGCTAGTTAGGCCAAGCCCTGATCTCGGGACCTTTCAGATTGCCAATGAATTGCCCCATGCATTGACCTCTCCTACTCCCACCTCTGTGCCCTCAAACCCTGTGCAATCATGTGACTGAGCTTCTTCCTAGGCTTGAGAATGTAGGAGTGGCCAGTTGGTGACCACCTCTTGCTAAGAGCAGAGATGCACGAGTGCCCTAACTCTGTGCTCACAGTGCAGCATAAGCTACATTTTTGTCCTCATAATGCAACAAAGGAAGAATGTTCCTCTAGTGAAGCTCCAGCCACAGCAGAAAGCCATCAGCAATTAGCACCATCTCCAGCTAAGCCCTACAGCTCAGCCTCCTGAGCTCAACTGCTCATGTGGAAACACCAGCAATGACATCTGAGACTCACCAGAACTAGTCTCTGTATTCAGGATGGCCTATAGGTGCCACACAAAATGGCTTCTTCCAGGATAAATGCTATGGCTCTATAGTAGGTATGTAAAAGGTTTGCATCCTCCTTAGGCCTGGGCAAGAAATGTGCACTAAATTACAAGATACAATTCTTCTCTTCCCTAGATCCTTTCTCACAGCTTTGCCAATGAACTATATTATTAAAACAATTCACAGAATCCTGAGGATAATAAGCTTATTCTTCTAGTCTGACATAGTGTACAATAAGAAATGAATCAAATTTCAGAGTCATTAACCTAGGCTCACTGCCCATCTGAATACAAGTGGAGCAGTCCTGATTTTGGGTAGAAAATATCTTCAAGACAGAGAGAGAAAATATTTAAATGCTATTTAAATAGCATTGAAATGCTATTTTAATGCAGATATGTATAAGACATGATAGAGGTCACCATGTGTACACCGACTAGCTACTTAGTTCAGAGACACTGGACTGAGCTGCTTTCAGATCCTATATATTTTAAAAAGCATGTAAAAACAGACCCAAAATCATAATTTTTTAAATTGAGCCAGAGAGAAAACCACCGCAGGTCCACTGACATGCCTAACAGCACCTGCTTCTCTCTATATATATGTCTCCACATTGCAAAAGCATTTTTATGAGATGACGATAGTTTCAGTGCAAGCCCAGGGAAGAGGTCATAAATTTCACTAGGGAAATCCTAATCAATGCTTATACACATGTGCTCTTTTGAGAAGTGTTGACAAAGCTATCTTGATATGTTTTTTCATATCTTTTTGGACATTTTCCTCCCTTGCTTCTTAGATAAGCCTTGCTCATTAGGTCATATTTTAGCATAACTTTGGGTATCAAGGATATTTTTTTAACTACTTAATCCATCTCTACTAACCAATAGTGTAAACTTATAATATTTTAGCTTAAAGCTGTTAGCCTTTAAGTCCCCCCAATTTTTCAAGCTGAATAAAGGGTTCTACAAATCATTTGAAATCTGATTTCTCAGCTATACCCAGGGCAGCAAACAGGATTTATTTAAAACTAATTCTATTTCAGGCTTGAGAACTTTGGTCATCAAAGGTTGCATCAATAAGCATGTTAGCTTTACATTGGAACAGATGCTTCTACTTGTAGGACTTAAGTCCTCAACTGAAGTCTTTACTCAGATGAAACCAGACAAACTTCAATTTAATCTTTTGAATACAAATTATTGTACCCCATGAGAGCAGGGAAGGAGCAAAGTGAGCCAGTATTTGTCATAGTAAGGTATGGATGACATCAACTTCCTCACTAGAAGACTCAGTGATGTCATTTAAAACATCTGAAAAAAGATTGCAGTTTTCAAGAGTGGGAAGATAGTAAATTTTTTCTATGATACATTTGAAGACAAGCTGGCATGGAAAGTCTGGAGAGTAGTTTGAACTCTCCAGTAGTTTTTACTGCAACTTCAGTTTCATATTTTATGATTGCAGAAAAAAAGAATATGTGGCTCAGGATAATCTAAGAGCAAATACAGCAAATACTAAAAATCTCATTCTAGCAAGACAGTTTCTAATCTACAGATCAGAAGGATATACACTATGGAAAGTGTAATTCTTTCTAGGTTCCCACCCTTTCTGTGCAAATGAATCAGTGAATCAACAATGCAAATCGTTCAACCCCTTTTACTCTCTTTGCTTAGGAAAGAGTTCATTTCTGTAGCGTATTGAAGAGATAACTAGCACAATACCCTGGGCAGATGCAGTGGGACTGGGATCTGCCCTTCCAGTGCTGTGGTTACTGTGTCTCCGTCTCCCTCTCGGGGCAGCCCCACTCTGCCTACTCTCTGACACCTTCACACAGACACCATCACATCAAAAAGCAAAGTCAAGCACTTGGAAATATGGAAGATTACCTTAATTTGAATCTGACCTCTTCCTTTGAGATCGGCTTGTGAAAGGCAGCACAGAAAATCCTATGAGAAAATGAATTCTTTGGACTTCTAAAAAAAGTTTGTATAGTGTTGAGTGGCAAAGGCAGTGCCAGTCGATGCATATCAAAGTAAAATGTTAGCTGTGTTCTTCTGAAAAAAGTTTGGGGCATGTGTCACACTGAGAACAAAACTGGTTAGGATGAATTATTGTATGAATGGCATTGCTTCAACTAATAGTCAAAACAAATCAAAATAACTTTCCTCTTTCAAAGTTCCCTTATCACAAGCAGGATAGAATCTCTTCAGTTTCAGAAATTATGTCAATCTAGATTGTTTGCTTAACCTGAGTCTGCCTCAAGATGAGTCAGTTCTGTTCTATCAAGGTTATATTTGGTTTGTCTTTTACCTCAGCAATGCTATGGCTGTGCTTTCAGGTCTGGCTTTTTTTTTTAACTCCCACATTGCACCTGACTGGTTTTATGGCATCCACCTACAGGCTACCTTTCCTAGATAAAAGATGTCTGCAGTTAAGTTGATTCAGTTTTTCCATTTAAGCACAACATGGTCAATACCACAGGGTATTGCTTCCAAAAAAACACATCAAATGTGAAACATGCTGTAAGAATAATTTCCTGAAAGATGCTTGGAAAAAAAGGACATATAGTCTATAGACTTAGATTTTGAGTTTCAATGAAAAAGAGTTAATTTCCTGAAATCTGTAATGTTCTGTTACAGTCCTTATCTCATCACTCTTGTTCATTTCCAAGAATAGCAGATAGACCACGTCTGTCACCTATCACATCATCTGATGTGATAATGTCTTATGTTTCTAAGTCTGAAATGAATCATCCTTCAAGCAAAGCTACGGCACTGAATTAACTGCTGCTGCACAGGATTTTGGCATACAAATTAAGCTGCTGCCATAAGTTTTAATTATGGCACAGGAAATACCAAACTTCCACTTTCCCATTTAGTGAAACCAAAATGCTTATCTGAATTATATGCCCTGAAGTCACTGAGGTATGACAAATTTCAATGATAGTTTTTATGCTGGACCTCCTCCACCAAGAAAAGCTACCAAATCCTAGGGGAAAAAAAAAGGAAAAAAAAAGTTTTCTGGTGACAAGCTACATTTTTAAGAAGCGTTAGCATAAGCCAGTTAGAAATGCTTAGTGTGCTACGTAGAAATTCAGCAAAGCTTATCCATCTGCTTGTCTCAGACTTCCCTCTCTTAAGGTCTAACTTAGCATTGATTAATACTTCTCCCTGGGATCAAACAGGCTATGGAAATTCCGGGAATCCAGCTGAAACACTGAAATGGTTGGGCCATTGGACTAGGCCTTAATATTTTATCTGGTAGCAGTGGGTGCCTGCAAAATGAGGAAGAGACAAAAAGCAGCTTTATGGTTAGAATACTATGTGCCAAACAAAGCTTTTAATAGTTTTCAGTTAACAAGAGAAGGCTAGTTAGTATACAATATTACAGAAAATTGCATACTGTAAATAAAAACAAAACATAGCAGGTGCTTTTAAGCCAAATTTTAAAGAAGGTGGCAAAGCAGCAGTGGCTGAATGTGGAGCTGGGCTGAGGCGGCCCCGTGCCTGGAGCAGCCAGCAGCGAGGCTGAGCAGCAGAGCCAGCAGCACCCACACAGACACCCACACAACACATAGACACGCACACAGCCACTGCAGAGACCAGCACAGGCACGCAAGCACCAGCAGCCCCGTCCTCCCTGGGTGCCCAGGGTCCCAGTTGCTGGCCCTTGGTCACACGAGCCCCCGAGGCCATAGACCTGCTCCAGCTACAGCACAGATCAGTCCACACAGGGACACGTGTCCCTGAGTCGTCTCCAGATCCTATGGCCTCTCCAACACTTCTCTGGTACCCAGCTCCTCCAGTTGTCCTGCACACAGACACATTCGTGTTTTAAGGCTTTTCTTGATACCTGGCTCCCAGACCACTTCCCCTTCTCACTGGCCACTGAGGCTTGGTGTTTACTAGCAGTCACACACTGATGCGTGTCCTCTAACATGGCCATGGTCCCACTCCAGTTCCTGGCACTTGGGCCTCCAAACACATATGCATATAGAAGAGAACTTATATAAAGCCAGAAAAACTGTTAGAAACAGAGTTTAATGAGAGGACAGGGCAGACTGCTGTGATCAGATGTACGGCATGGCCAGACAAGCGGCCTTTTCCATCCCTTTATCTGTTTTCCCATGCTCTCCAAATGCCTCAATATCTCCCTTTCCAGACCTTTGGTTCCTCCTTAGATCTCACCATAAGTCCTGTGTAGCTCTCAAAAACTTTACCCGTGCACCCCATAAGGTGTCCCTCACCCCCCAGGCAGTTACCCCTTTGGTATGTGACATGCTCCACAGAGCAGTTCCAGACGATTCCCATCAGCAGGTGCCACTTCCAGCCCTGAGGCTGCTGGCTGTCCTGTGACCACCTTGAGGTGTCTATACCCATCTCTCTGACTGGGTTATCACGGTCCCCATCAGTGTTTTGCCCTGTGGTCCTGCATTCAAGTGAAGGGAAGCCTCAAGCTGGTCTCCCTCCTGGGACAGGCCTGTGAGTAAGTGAACCAGAGGATTTTTGTGGTTCCCTCACCTGATGTTGTTCCTTCAGGCACCTGTGAGAGCAAGAACAGCCTTTTACCACAGTGCCTAGCAGACAGGTTTGTGTCAGCCCCAATTACAACCATGCAGCTCTGTGGGGCTAAACCATGACGAGTCCCTGATAATCAAGGAACGTGGGACAACGCGCTCCGCAACAAAGACCAAGGCAAGTCCCCAAAGTCAGATGTTAAAAAGGAATTGGAATAGCACAAGCAAAAGAAGTCAGCAGCTCAGACTGCATTTTAAAAGGGACTCTTGTCATTACCAACACAATGATGAATCAAAAATTCCATAAGTGACCTGAGGCAAAAATCTCTGAGGCCGTGTTCACAGCACAAGGAGTCCCACAAAGTAGAGCAAAAGCAGATGCTGAAGCGACATGTGACATTTCTAAAAAGATACAAGAGACTCAGTGGTTTGTATCTCTTTGCTTGAGCTCTCATTGCCGCTCAAGTGTGCAAAAGCTGGGCAAACAGAAAGACATAAGAACCACTAAGTCTGGGCAATCACTCCTGCAAATAAGAGCAGCAGGAAATTACTGAACTAACATTTTGCACTGAAAGCGGAAGGGACTTGCTTTACTTTTGACAGAGCCAGTGTAGGTAAGTAAGTCAATATAGTCAGTGTAGGAAAGACCTGCAAATCTACATCGAAACACTGTGCACCAGAAGAACATTACTATTGTATATAGGTCAAAATTGCTCAACCATTGGAACCATTGGAACCATTAGAGCTGGTTCACAGAATAGCCCTCTTCTCCCCCAGGCCACTGGAACAGTAATAACTCTTGGCTTCTCTGCACTAAACACCACATGTGTCAGATATTATATGCCCCCAGCATCTTATTACACCCTCTTAATGTGGAGGCAAAAGGAGTAAATGTTTGTGGTTGCTTTATTCTCAGCTGTTTGCAGATGCAGAGGCAAATACTGCCCATTGCGGCCCATGGCTATTCATCATCTCCCTGACATGGCATCTGCTCTTTTGGGCCACATTGGCTTGGATTATTATCTGAGTTATTGTATTTGAAATTCCCTTTTCTGATAATTATTGTTTTATTCTCTAGAAGAAGTACTTTTAAGAGGCTCTAATAACAGTTTCTTTGAGCAAATAATGGCCTCAAGATATGCCGGGGAGGCTCAGGTTAGATGTCAGGAAAAAATTCCACACAAGAAAGAGTAGTTAGGCATTGGAACAGGCTGCACAAGGAAGTGGTGGAGTCATCATCCCTGGGAGTCTTCAAGAAACATATGGATGAGGCACTTATTTAGGGACATGGTTTAACAGTTATGATGTTGAAGGAATTATGGTCAGACTTGATGATCTTGAAGGTCATTTCCAACCATAATGATTCTATAACTCTGATTCTATATGCCTCATTCTTCTTTATATACTGATCCTTAGACCACAGACAATGACTGTTAAACCTGTGAGGCTGTATCTATCGTTTATTGTGTGATATATCTCTTTCCCCCATCACTGCCCTATGTCTTGGTTCTCCTTGGTTGTCCAGATAGCATGTCACATACCATAGCCCCCTTACAACCTCTGCATCTGTGTTTGCTCCCCGTGGAAAACAACATATAGCTACTTTGGGGCTAATACTAGCCCAGGTCTCACTGCAGAGCTGGGATAGGGCCCACAGAAGCTAGGGAGCAGCTGAGTTACCTCCTGAGAGACTCTTTGGCTTCCAGGAACTGCTGACTGCTGCACACTGCATGGCACATGGTGACCTTAACTGTCTTTCAGAATGCTCCTCAGCTCTTCTGCATATGCATAAAGTAGGCAAAATGCTGCAGTCAGCAGCATCTACCTACAAAACACATTCAGTGAAAGCAAGAGAGAGAGAGAGAAAGGCTTTCAGTTGTTTTGGGCAGTAAGCTATATTATAGGGAAATTGAATATGCCTTTTCTGTCCTCTGTTACCTAATCAGCTTTACCATTTCTGTAGAGGCTCTTACAGAAGGTAAGAAGCTGTTCACAAAGTGGCAACAGGGGAAAAAAAGAATGAGACAGATAAAGGATAAAATCAGATAATTATTTTTTCTGCCCAAAACAGGTAGTTTCAACAAAATTCTTTCAAGACATTTCACTATCCTTAGCAGTGGGAAAGAGAAAAAAAGACAATCTCTTATTTATTCACTGCAACCTCTAGCTCTGCCATTCTGTTACATTTCACATAACTTTTTTGTGAAATATTACTTGTGTGCATTCACCTCTGGTTGCTCTGGGAGACATCACCCTGGGGCCACCAGAACAGCTTTGCAGAGCGGAGTGCGTTGCTGTCCAGCTTGCAGAATGTGTTCCGTTACTGCCAGGTACAGTCCATTTGTGTTATACTTGGAGCATTTCTACCCCTGAGACTGTGTCAGGGTGGCATCATCCAGAAGCACAGACATGGACAAGAATATGGGCGCAGCAACAATGTTGTCAAATGCTAACGAAAAGCTAGCTAATATGCTAGAATGCATATTCAGTGAAGGACAGAGAGTACATTACTCTGTAATCACTATATGGTGCAAAGCAGTCTTCGCTCCTTGCTGTACTGCTCAGTTCTGCCCTACTGTCTTGTATCTCTGTGTATCCTTTACCTTTTTTAGTCACAGCATAAAAAAAGGGCTGTACTGATTTCAAGTCAGTATGATGTTTTCCAATGGTCAAATATTTCAGGAGCATTACCTTGGAATATCAGAAAGTCTCTTCAAAAAGTCTTTTAAAAGGGCTCACTTCTTTTATTTTTTTGGTTCCCCTACAGTCCTGGAATCCTAGCAAGCACACACCATATTATATTTTCTCATGAAATCCCTGTGAAAAATGAGATACTAACTGTGTATAACTTTGCATGTCATCTCACCTAGCAAGGAAGCTGAAGTGGTCACCAGGTCTACAGTCTCAGAGATAACTCAGATGCACAAGGAAGTGGTCAACAGGTCTCCAGGAGGTTTTCTTTCTCAAAACTTTTACGAATCAAAGAAATGCCAAGCTTTATAGAGATCAGAAATTTTCTAAGTGAACAAAAAAAGTTGTTTCTGTCTCGACTGTCAACTTCATCCCTATAATCAGAGTCCCATAGACTCAACAAAAATACAGTTGTGATTTACAGAGGAAGGGATGCCGTGAACCACTGACCACAGTTAAGATCTTCTGCATCTGTGAGGTGGAAGAAACCGAGGTATGTGCCAATGTACTAAAGCCTCAGGGAGAAATGGCATTCTGCTCTGAAATGCAGAATGATGCTGTGCCTGTCTTGAGGATGTTCAGGCCCAGAAAGCAGTAACGTTGTGCATCAGCTGCCATAAAGTAAGGAGAAAATAACACATTTTGCAAACATCATCTTTCTGTACAGGAGTAAATCATAAGCAATTTAAAATTCTGATTTATTCAGGAGGATATAGTTAGTTTGCCAACACCAGGCCACACAGTGCTCCTCAAGAGGAAGTGACAGCCTCCAGTCCTTCCTTGAAGTATGTGACTAAAGTGGCAAACAAGGAAGATTGCAAAAGATGCAAGTACGTGTTTTCAAGCCTCTTTCAGTGACTATTTTCTCACCTCCCAGTTCACAGACCTGTTAAACAGCTGACTGTATTACTGAAAGACTCTTTCTAAACTTGCCCTAATTTTTATATTGAGCTTCCCCTGCTAGCCACTAAGGCAGATAAAATACTGAGTTCAAGACATGACTCACTGTGGGCATTCGGATGTTGGCTTTCACCCATTTTGTATCCCTTGCTCGAAAGAGAAGGCTCACCTCTTCCTGACCCTTATGCTTGTATATTGTTGGCACCTGGGTAAATGGGTTTAAAACTAACCTGTCAGCATAGCAGAAATCTGCAGTCACGTTTTCACAGAGCAGGACAGAGAAAATGAGAACAAAACACTGTGAAGCCTGTTCCTGTTAAATCCTAGATGCCTCTCAGAAAGCACAGTAGTTTTTCATGATCCTCAAAAACCTCATTACAGTCACATTATATTAGATATTTAATATTATTTCCATAATATTTTATTTTCATATTTTTTTTCTACATCCATGAACTCCAGTGATCTTTCTAAATTGATGATGAATTTCCAGTGCAAGTTTAACATTTGTTTTCTGTAGTTTTAGTAATACTCTGACCTGGCATAACACAAGGCCAATGGCACCTTTAGGGGAGAGACTTCCCTGCAGAACGAGCTGAAATGAAGAGACTGATTTGTTTGCATTCATCCATTTAGAGTGATGTCTCCCCACAGAACATCTTGCTAACTGCATTTTTATTTCATTTGCAGCCTTCAAAAAAAAATACACACACACAAAAAAAGAAATCTCTGCAAGGTCCAGATGGTGCAGTCAGAGGCTGGAGTGAAGACAAACTCCCAAGTTCTCTTTCTGT
>JAUBOD010001092.1:451361-473137 GCA_032353885.1 Nothura maculosa
CAGTTGCTCTCTCACGTACAGAGCAACTCCACCACCTCGCCTTCCCAGCCTGTCCTTCCTAAAGAGCACATAGCCCTATTGGAGCAAGTCCAGGGAGGGGTCTTGACTAAAGGACTAGTGACATGAGTATCTATCTGTTGCATATGTAGCTAAAATCTTAGAGTAACTCCTATAGAGCAAAGCTTTGATCTTCAGTGTGTGGGTAGTCATCAGGTGAGTCTCGAAGGAATTCTTAAGTTTTGTTCTCCTATGTTAGCAGCATTAGTCTAAAGCCAACATAAGTATTAGCATAAAGTGCCTAATTGGGGCAGATGCTTGAAGGTGAGTGTACCCAAACAGTAGGATAACCACTGCATGAGCCTCAGGGACTTTGCATACCAAGTGCTTTAATGAAGGTTAAGCATCTCTTGCAAAGCAGGGGTAGTATTTTTAATTACTAAACCTTAGAAAGGACATAAACTTTTTTTGTCTGAATAAAATAGCAAAAAAACTGGCATAAATGTGTTTCTGCAGTTGAATTGTCTGGGTGATTATAATCTCTATTTATGAAAGTCTGATACAGAAAGGAAGCATCCTTCTTATAGCCATTAATTTTAATTACTACTCTATGCATCTCTCATGGGAACAAAATATTTTAATTATCCAAGCAGTTACCAAGGCCATTACCATTCAATGAATACAAAAGATGTTCAAACTTAGCTCCTTTATAAGCTAGGCTTTATGCAACTAGAATAGAAAGGCAGATAGAGATTATTTTATTTTATAGAAAAGGAGAGCTTACATAGTTGAAGTCAAAGTGTTAGAAAAAAAACAAGTAGAAAATAGAATTCTGTACTTAATTTGGCACCTACTCTTCTAAATGGATCTTTAGATCCAAATTGATGGGCATAAATAGTAATCAAAAACATTTGTAATTTAATTGGGTATCCTACTGGAAACTATGGATCTTATCAGTCCCTTGCTCAGAGGCCAAGCCACCACCTGTATTGAATATCCATATATCACAAAGACAGTGCTAAATTTAAAGAATCTGCAGTATTTTGAGACATTTATAATAAAACACAAAGACATTCTAGACACTGGATAGCTAGTAAGAGAGTCCATCATGGATATCTTCTTTCTTACATCTTGGTTTACAAGAAGCCTAGAAAGCCATGTCCTAGAAGAAACATGGCAAGTAGCCAGGCACATTTGGGGCCAATAACAGCAAAATAAGCCTAATACTGGATAGGAAATGGCACTTATTAGAAACATCCCTTACACTGTATTGCCTCAGTACCAAAAGATGGCAACAATAAACACTTCACTGCTTACTGAAGTAGCAAGCTATCCTGAAAGCTTCATGAAGGCTTATCATCATTTTGTTTTGGAAGCCTTGTGAACTCCTTGCTCTGCAACATTGTGCTGCAAGCCCAATGAGAGCATTATGTAGATTCAAAGGAATTGCCCACACTATACTTCAAGTTAAGCTTGAAAAAATATGTTCTCTTTGTTCTCAAAGTTTGGGGTTTTTTTGATTTTTCTTGATGAATTCATATAAACCACAAGTACCTAAAATCCAGCCTTCCTTTCTATCTCTTTCTTTGGTTGAGACAAGAGGAATTGCTGACTATATAGATGAATATGACGCAGTATTTAGTAAATCATTAGTTTGATTGATTTACTGCAAATTATCAGACATAAAGGAATATGGGAGTGGAATATTTGGTTTTGTTTGCTTTTTTTAAGAGACCACATGCACCTTCACTCACTGCCATCTTGCCTGACTGCACAAAATTCATATCCTCCTTTCATTTAAAGGAAAAAGAACAAGAAACAAAGCAATGTCAAAAGTAAAACAGGATCTGGAAAACAGCTTAGGAATAATGGAGAAGCTATTCACTAGGAAAATCCCCTTAGTAAGCCTGAAGTATATCCAACTAGACTTAACCCAGAATCAAGACAATAATTAAACCTCTTAAAAACAACTGTGGATTCAACTATCAGTGTATCAGTGGCTGGCAGGGAAAGTCATCATGCTGACAGGCATATAAAAAAAAAAGAAAGAAAAAAGAAAGAAAGAATTTGTAATGTGCAATCTTGTCCTATTTGACTAAAGACAGAGGACCTGGAATAAAACTGAGCACAAGTTGTACATGACCACCATGCAAGATCTGTGTTCATCTGCTAGTTTCCTCTGTGTGGCTTATAACTGTGTAGCAAGTAGTGCCAAAGATGCTGGTTTGTGTCATTTCATCATTTTAAGCAGCCATTTAACAGTATGGATTTGCCAGGGAAAGAGCTTGGAATTTAACTTCCATTAAGACCAGCTGCATGATGCTCCCTGCAGCATCACCCACTTGTCCAGCTTCCTCACACTGGAAGCCTATGTCCACATGTGGCCTTCTCAGGATCAAAGGGACAAGAAGTTTTGTGTGTGAGCAAAGAAGGGTCTCTTGCATTAATCTAGCTGGTAAAGGCAAACTGCAGTGCAATTGGAAAAGGTAAGAATGCCAGTTTCTACCCCAAAACAATTCTCTAGTGGATTTCTTTCAGCTGTGAAGATTGCTATTTTATAATTAAGACAGATATTCTGAGTATTATTTATAAATTAAAGGAATTTGCACAATCAAAAAACTTTACATCACAGACATATTTGGGGTTATCAGGTTACTTTTTTAGTGCCAAAAGTTCTATCCTACTTATGATTTTATCTGACATTACCATTATTACAAGTTAGCAGAATAAATAAAATAACTAGTAAATAGCCTTTTATCAGTGATGGAGAACTTTCAGTGCCCATAGAGCACTTTGATTTACCTTGAATTACCTAAGAGCTAATGATGTCTTTTCCAATGCTACAGTAAGCTCACATTTAGCAGGTGCATCGCAGCACTGATTTTTACCTTCTTCTACCAGGTGCAGAGCTACCAGAGCTACAATCTATGCACAAGTGGCCAGGAAGGGCTCTAGGTGACCATCACATTCCCCTTTTCAGCACACCATGTATTTTTATTCCCTCTGTGCTTCGTGATGATTCCTGTGCTTCATCAAGGATGTGTTAGTTTGCATAGCACACAAATCACAGCCATAGTGCCCATACACTGCTCCTATGTTCCGTAGCACCCACCCAGGCAAGCTCTCAATTACACTGACACAGGGCCTGTTCAGTGATGTCCTTCCTGTTGCAGAAATCGAGAGGACACAAGAGTGTCAAGGATTCATTCCACAAGCACATGGGTCTTCCCAGTTTTCCCCAAAGCTGCCCATGAAAGAGCAGTTGGCCCCTCATTCTCCCCTACTTCTGCACTAACTTTGTGGAGTGCACAGCAGGGCCTCACCCTAACTAGCAAACTTCACAGGACCAGTTTAGGGATCAAAGGTCTCACAGAGTCTTTACAATGCAAAAAGAGTATGCAAACAGTGTGAAATCAGTGATTAAGTATTTAAGAACTGTTCCCTGCCATTTTACTTGATGGAATATGCTGTTCCTTGTACTGCCCTCCTGAGCTATTAAGGAGGGGATGGGGAAAGTGCAGAAAATTAATGTGCAGGCAAAGGAAAGGGGGCAGAATGGCAGCTATTTCTTCACATGGGGGTATTTAGGGGCTTTGTTGAATGGGCTATTGTTTGGGAAAGCTGCCTAGATTTCCCCCAAAGCTCCCCGCAGCAGCTTGCCTGGTTGTTTGCTCCCTCCCTTTTGGCAGCTGGGCCCCTGGCAGCAGCACTCCAATTACAGCAGGCAGGGGAGCACTGCTGGGCCCTGGCCTAGTAGGGATTAACCCCTGCCCTCGGTGCTGCTGGAGCGCCAGCGATCCCCCGCAGCACCGGCTGCTGCACACACTCAAATGCAGCCCTGCGACCGCAGCGCTTGTCCCCCACTGAGGAGAGCGCCGGGCGCAGCAGCAGCCTCGCTCGCCCAGGCCCTGCCAGCTGCTGCGACTCCTCCTGCCGGAATGGATTCACTCACCCACAGCAGCGCAGGCGTTGGCACCTGGGCCAGCCCCTTCCAAAACAACATCCTCTCCACAGACCTTTAATTTCTGAAGCAAAGCTCCCTGTCAGTTTTTAGCTTTCTTTTTTTTTTTTTTTTCTTTCTTCCTGTTCTGTTTGCTTGTTTTTTGTTTTATTTTTATTCTGATACTGGGAATGTACACCCTGGTGATTTAGGCTGGCAGAAGTTAAGAAAAGCATACAATACAAAACATAAAAACAATATAAAACAATACTTTGATCCTGAGGAAATGGAGCCTGAATGCCAGGACTTAAACATGACTGTCTTCCAGAATCGTTCATAGTAAAAGCTCAATGGAGGCAGATAAAGTTATTCCAAGCTCAGACTACACATATATACAGAAGCAAGCAACAACATCTGCTTTTAGTGCTCAATTTTAGTCACAGATCACAATAAAAAGACCCCAGAAAAACACTATTGATGTCACCCTTAAAAATACAATAAAGTTTATGAGGCTCCTCAATTCTGCGACATCAGGTAATGACTTTTATAGTTATCAAAAGTTTGAAATAACTTTGAAAAAAATAAACCTGTTTCCTATTCTCAAACATTATTTGAAAGAGAGCCCTTCTTCAGCAAGACCCTTATCTTCCCTAGATTCTGCGTGTGTATACAGATACACATAGATAGACATTAAAAAAACAAAAGAAAAATTGATTTGATAGACAGACATAGCAATTTGAGATTAGTAGAGCAGGTGTTAATGCCGCACTAAGTCTTGCCTTTATTAGAAACAGGAAAGATAATGGCATTGCAAAAGCAGTCATATAGAGCGAACAAAATTAGGACACAGCCAAGATTTAGGACAAATTATTTAAATCTAACCAACCTATAAATAATTCATTAATTCAAGAGGAAGTTCTTTAATTAGGAAACTTAAATTAGCAGCAGCTTGAGAAACGGAAGCCATTATGGATAAATATAGCATGGGTATGCTGTAGCCTTAACTGGCCTTGAGAACCATGACGGGAGCAGGAAAGAGGCAGAGAGCCACTCACAAAGTGACACGTATGCTCTCCCTTCACAAAAGACTGCCCCAACCAGGGTTTTGAAATGGCCTCACAAGGCAGGAATTCTGAACCGATTTGCTGTTGCATAAAGAACTGAGCTGCAGGTAGAGCAACATTCTCAGAAGCCACATTATCTGACCTAGTTCACCTCCTGATTAAACACATATAGATTGGAAGGAGATTAGTCATTAAATGGAGCTGAAATACACGGCAGGCGACAGCTCCCTCGGAGAAACTCTATCCAATTAGCTTGCAAGTGATCCGAAAACAGGAATTAGGGGGTAGGTAGTTGCAGGACTCATCTGCCAGCGTGTCCGGTATATATATAAATATAGATGTGGACCCACGTGCTGAACCCAAAATTCTAAGTATTAGATTTAAGTCTCGTATTTAAGTGACAGAGTTCCAGTTTGAAAGAATCTCAGGTTAAAAACCTTCAGTCTTTTGCTCTTATGTTTACTACCATTTTCTAAAGCCTCATTGCACTTGAAGGAGCAGTTCATTTTTCACTTTTACATGGCCAGGCAAATTTTCAAAATCCCATTTTCTACCAAGCATGGGAAATGCCTGTAAAAAAATGCTTATTCTCTATTGTGCCACAGAACTTAACCTAGTTCATCTCACAAGCCTGCCACTTCGTCACACCCTTTGTAATGTGGTGAGTTCATGACTGCTTACTGCTTTCACTTATTCTTCACACCACCAGTTCTTACTAAATCTCCACCAGTCAGAAGCAGAACATCCAGTTCTCCCCAGCACAATTTCATTTAGAGAAGGGAAAGGAAGCAAAAATAATTTTTCTCTAAACATTTTTATTTTTCTCTTGCATGATAATTTTTGAAATCTTTACTATTCATTTAACAAAAAGGATTTTTTTTTTATTTTTCAAAATGACAGACTTTGAGGCACAGCAAAAATCCTATTCTTTCTTCAGGCACTGCTATATCAGGTACAAAAACCTTATGCTTCAGATTATGACTCTAGAATGTGATGTAAGTCTTGGAAATGCTTTTGGGTTTTCTTGTGGTAGCTTTTAAAAGATGTCATATTGCTTTAGCTGACAGCAAATAATTTCCATTTCCAGTTCTGTCTGCAAAACATTGAATAAAAGAAAAATGAATGAACAAAATAGAAGGAATCAACTCTGCTCAACTGTTTTTGAAGATCCCCATGGTTCATGTGGATAGGGAGAAAGAGGTGAAAGTATATGCGCACTAAAACAAGGAAGCAGAGCTGTAATTACAGCCTCCAAACGTAGCATTAATTTTCCAAAATATTGGTAGGGGCACTGCAATTTATGAGGAAAGATGTGGCATTAGTTTCTCACTAATATCTTTAACATGGACTTGGTATAAGCTGGAGAACAACCCTTAAAATGGTGGGTGATTTATATAAATAATTATTTCTGATACACATATATATATAAAAAAAGAAATTCTGGGGTGGGGCATCTATTTGTATTTAGTTTTATATCCAATCCACTTCCTGTTGGGGAAAACTGCAGTAACATTCTTTGTATTGTTTAGCCATGAGCTATTGTGTAACTAGCCCAATAAATCCAGCATTAACTTTTTTAGCCATTTCAATTTTGTTAACTGAGAACAGCATTCCTGCATTAGAATGCCCTGGTCAGTACTTTGAGAATGAAACCCTATCCTGCATAAAATACCCAAGAGGGAGGAAGAGCATATTGTCCTTCATGGGCAGACAAAAAGTCTTTGCCACTTGTTTCCCACAGCACTGACTGCAACCAGTTGCCACCGCCCACTCCCCTTCCTTAATAAACCTAAAGGCAGCAGGTAGAGTATTTTGATTATTAATTAAACAAAGCCACTCCTGAATTGCCATGGTGCTAAAGAGCAGGCAGCCAACACCCAGGACTGCTGCAGGTAGGGAGTCCTGTTTGCCAGACCGGAGCAGAAGTCAGTGAAAGAGTGAAATGAGGAGGTCAGCATCTTCATGCCCGGTGGTTTTACAAGGTTAAGCTTCTGTTGTGATGTGCTTCTGCTTCAAACTCAAGTATTTTATCAAGAAAGAATCCTATAAAACACTTCTTACAGAGAGGTGAATTATTTTGTTAAACTAATTGATGAAGTGAGAAAAAGCTACAAGAGGCATTCAGTTCAAAATGCCCTCAATAAGAGCTGACCTGTAAAAACATGTTCTCAGGCTCAGGGAGCCTGCAATGTGCGATGCTCCCAGTAAGGCAAACTGGGACTTTAATGGAAGAGTCTGTGCAAAATTTCATTTACAGAGGGGCTGCAGAGCAAGAGGAAACATTTGCTTACGTAAGAACAACACTAGTGACAGGAAGAAAACTTTACAAGTCATACAGTAAAAATCATACAATTCAAATCATGCAAATTCCATACAATGGATTTTTTTTCTTCAATTTAAGCAAAGTGCCAACACAAAACAGCAGTTTCACTTTCCCTAGACTGTTAGGAGTCTAACACTTCTTTGCCTAAATGAACATCTTTAGGTATATTAGTCTTTCAAGGCACATGCCGGTTGTCTGGAGAAGACCTGCTAAGTTAAAGCATTTTTTCTAGATTTCCAAATTCCTAAGGTACTAAAAAGCCTGTGAATGCCTCAGATCATTGTTCTGCTGACCAAATGGCCCATGCAGTAACCAGTCCCACTGACAGCACTGGAGCATTGCACAACTTCACAGCACAACACACAAGGTTGTATAGTACAAGCCCTAGCAGTCCAAAGATTCAAACAATATTGCCGTTTTCAGAGATTCCTACAAATACAGAATCCACTGAAACTATTAAAAGGCACAGCAACTTGCATAAGGAGCTTGATATTCTCATATTCCTGTTTTTAACAGAGGAATTGAGTTAGTTTTATTTCTAAACCTATCTGACTGTCTCAGAGAGAGAGTCTGAAAATTTCTATTATTATGGTGCTTTCATGCTTAAGATTCACTGACATAGCAGTATCAACCAAGATGCAGCTTTCTGCCATGTACATCAGTTCTTAGACTTTAGTAATGACTCTGCTTTAATATAACAGTTATATGAGTGTTAATTATTTATTTTTTGGGCTGAGCCAGGGCAGTAAGAGCAGAAAGTGAGACTGCTCCTGCATCCCACCTGCATAAGAGACAAACATGCTAAGCACTGATATACCTCACATCAACCAGGAAGCTTGCAAGGTGCCATAAGTTTATTGGTCTATGGGAGGAAGAAACAAGAAACAAGACTGTAATGAATGCCTTCCATAAAACTACAGTGAAAGTCCCATTAATTTAACCCACTTTCTTCCAAAGGAGGATGCAGAGAAGAGGAACATTTCATAGGAGGTCATGTCCAAAGCCACGACTCCCAATAGCAGAGCACAGCTTCTCTTACATGCGGGTATGAGAATATTCATAGCAGCCACATTAAGCTCATCCAAACCTACAAGTCATTTTAGGCTTTTAGATGATACTTCTGCCTCTTCCCTCCATGTCCTTAAAGAGAAAATAGAGAAAGCAAGGACTGATAGAGAAGCCTCTAAACATTCACAGGTTCTCATTTGACCATCATTTGGGATAGGGTAAAGCTACTGCCCTCAAATGACCTTAATGTGTTAGGAATTTTCATCATTTTCACTTTGCAGATGAGATAATCTATGCTCAGACACACCAGTGGGAGGAGAAGCAGCTAACAGCCCATGACCGGCTGCCACGCCAGCACTCCGCTGGCCCAGGCACGTGGCATCCATTTAATTATGTGCCACTGACAAGTGTAGCCCAGATTTTCTGCTTCTCTTCAGGAACCTGACATGAGTTATTCATTATCTTCAGTTTGTTTCTTTCATTTTTATCAAGATATTTGTCATTGCTCTGCACTAGTAACTCAGATCTTGGCACTGTTGGCCAGTGCATCAAACACTGCACCAGCTTCACATGCGAAGCAAAGACCACAAATGCATGGACACTTTTCCTCCTTCCCCTGTACTCCTGATATCTCTCACTTCCTCCAAAAATCAGGTAGGAGCAATCAGGTAGGATTGGCATCAAGGTTATTTCCCCCAGGTAACTCCTGCTGAACACATCAGGTTCTGGGGCTGCCCCAGCATCAGCTGCCTGCTCCCCTCCATGGTCTCAGCAGCTGAGACATAACACATGAAACAGAAACCAAAGCCCCAGCCTGACGGAGTTTATAATTTAAGTAATCCAAATGAGCTTCCTGTCTTTCACCAAGATAAGGAATGGCACCTTATTTCATCTTTTCTGTTAAACATATTAAAAGACAAGCAGCTCTGAAAGGATCATTGACATAACAACTCAAGTATGTGTAATTTTACTCTTCCTGAGATTTTAGTGCTCTACTTTCGGTCACTCTCAGATCTCCATCTTTCCCACTCAATTTTATGGGCATACAGCAGCCAGAACACCAGTGATCTGACAACCTGTGAATTCCTTTTGCCCCAGAGTATCTCCATATAATGGTAGAGAGCAGCTGGATGCAGAAGGCCACATTGTCTAAGTCTCTGCTGTTCTCTACATTTGCAGCTGCTGGAATGACCTCATGGGAGGGAGGAAAAACAAGTGTTGGTTGCTCTGTGAATGTGAGGGCTTTGTCCCAACTTCTATACAGCGAGGCTAAGCACTGTTCAAACACATCTCAGCCCACGCACCATTGTTAACTAAGTAATTACAAGATTTAAAATTGTATTTCTTAAGCTAGCTAAAAAAAGGCCATTTTAAAGGAGCAGAAAGAAAGTTTTTAACTCTAGCTGAATCTAAAGATGTAATGTCATTATTGTAATGACACAAACTGGAATGTGGCCAGCTTGAGAGCAGTAACACCCAGTCTCCTATCAGGTCTGTGACTGATACTGCTTGTTTAGTGTCACCACCTGAGGGAGTGTGCTGTTAACAGGAATTTAGTACACGTGTCCTTATGTCTAATTAGCCAGCTAACTACTGTTCTAGGGATAATACAACTGTATTTTAACAGTGGGATGACCCACACAGTGGTGAAACCTAAGCATCTCATAGGCAGAAGGTAATAACCATTCCCTTCCAGCTATAATATCCCATCTGTAACACTGTATGACATTTTTCAACTAATTTAGCTTTTATATGGACATAGATCAGTTGCAACTGAAGGTGGGATATGTCTGAGTCCACTGTAAGTTCACCTTTATACTATTTAATCTCTCTTTCTTATGTGCTTTATATACATACATGCATAGAATCACACATAGGGTCAGTGAAAGGAGGTTACTCCAGACTATGTCCAGTCAAGCTTTGAATACCTCCAAGAATGGAGACTCCACAAGCTTTTCAGCAACCTGTTCCTATGCTTGACCACCATGACCTCAGGAAAAGTTCTTTCTTATATTTCAATAGAACTTCCTTTATTTCAATTTCTGCTTATTGGCCACCACTGAGAAGATGCTGACTCTGTCTTCTTTACTGCCCCTATAAGTAGTAAATTATCAATGGTAAGACCAGAGGTGAGGGACTGCTTCCCTCAACCTGCTGGCAATTTTCTGCCCAGTGCAAGCCAGGAAGTAGTTGATCTTTGCCATGAGAATCACAGAATCACAGAACAGTTGAGGTTGGAAGGGACCTCAAGAGATCTAGATCCAACAGGGGACATGTGGCACAGGGTGGCATCCAGGCAGGTTTTAAAGATCTCCAAAGAACAAGCTCTCACACAACCTCCATAGGCAGCCTGTTCCAGGCTCACACATTCACATGCAGATGGAACGTCCTGTGTTTAAATTTGTACCCATTATCCCTTGTCCTGCCACTGGCCACGATTGAGAAGAGTTTGTCTCAATCCTCTTTACATTCTCCCTTCAGGTATTCGTACATATTGATAAAATCCCCTGTCAATTTTCTCTTCCCCAACCTAAACAGGCCCAGCTCACTTAGTCTTTCCTCATATGAGAGATGTCACAGTCCCTTAGTCATCTTTATTGCTTTCTGTTGGACCCTCTCTAGAAGCACCACATCCTTCTTATACTGGGGAGCCCAGAACCACACCCAGTACTCCAGGTGCAGCCCCACCAGAGCTGAGTATAAGGGCAGGATCCCCTCCCTCAATCTGGCTCTTTCTAATGCAGGCCAGGATTCCAATGGCCTCCTTGGCCACAAGCTCACACTACTGCCTCATGGTTAACTTGTCCACCAGGACCCTCACATCCTCCTCTGCAGAGCTGCTTTCCAGCCATTTGGCCTGGATGCCGAACTTCTTTGCAGTTGCCCTTGTTGAACTTCACAAGGTTGTGCTTGCACTGCCAAGCTTATTGAGGGCCCTCTGAATGGCAGCACAATCACCTGCTGTTTCAGTTATTCCTTGCAGTTGTCCAACTGTCACAGCCTGCAGCTATCCCTTTTAGGAATTTAGTTGGCTAAATTGAACAGTTTAGCCTGGATACAGGGGAACCATGGTAGAAAATCCAAAACATGAGAACTGAGAGGCCTACTGCAGAAAACCATTAAGCTAGAGTCCATCCAAACTGAACATTGGAACTGCACATTCTGTGACAAATAGAGAAGCCAAAACAATGTCAGGGTTTTAGGAGATGTCCGATGCCGGGCAGCATGTCATGGAAGTTGTTGAGGTGCCACCACTTACAAAGATCAGAGAAAAAGACCAATAGCATTGACAACAGAGAGGAAATCTGCAGAACAAATAAGCTTCATTAAAGACGTGATGATGACTATGATACTGGTCTGAAAACAAAAGCAACATTCACGATGTGATATTGCTACAAGCAGAGTCCTCCTTTTGCCTTAGACATGGGCTGAAAAAGAGTTGCGCTAGTTGCAGAGTGCTCTCAGACAACTTCTTTCTTTGTACCAGATGACATATTTACTTATCACTATAAAAAAACAGAGGATGGAACCCTTTACTTCTGTAAGCATCCAACGTTAGATATTATGAATATGCGGAATACTCTTATGTGCTACTCAGGGACCAAGTCTGGAGGTCAGGGTTGATATAATATTTTTTCTTTTATCTGTATTACTTGTGTCAGTGGTGTCTTGCCAGGCACCTTGAGAGAAATGGAGCATATAATGTTGCACAACTTTATTACTTGCAGGAGATATTGTTTCTTCCCAGAGACTATCTTGTAGACGAGTTTTGGCACTGAACATATTCCAGAAAAAAATACATGTCACTGATATTCTCTAGAAACCAAGCTCTTCTGATTTTGGGAATAGAACATAAAGAAAACAGAGAGACTCTAGACTAAGATAAACTAAACAAATTAAAAATAACAAAAACTAAGACAAGAAGACACAAAGAGACATCACAGTAAACTGCAGTAAACTGCACAGTAAAAGTGCAGCTGCAGGAGACTCACTGAAAATACTAATATTGTAGATAAGTTGTCCATAGTAGAAAACCATTATCTGAGGTCCAGGGAATGCAAGTTTTGCAAATAAGCAACATTCACAGAAAAGCTTAACTAAAAACTCTCCACATGACAGCAAATATATATTAAGCTGTCAATAAATGCAAAGTTCTTCCTGTCATCCTCATACATTACGGTATCGTAAAAATAGGAAACCATTGGCTTACAGATTCTAAGCAAGATCAAAAATTGAACATCAATATGCTGAGATGGGGAGATGTCATTGACTAATCCCTGTGTACAGAAGATTTTCTGTTTCTAAACACAGCCTCTTGTTTTGTTAAATTTACATAAATTTAAGTACAAGAGTTTTTCATGAAATCTTTCCAATCATAACCAACTTGCTCAGGTAAGACAACTGGGTAAGTCTTCTCCAGAGGCTGTGATACACCCATAGCTTTCAAATCCCTCTCCTCAAAGAAATAACTCTTCATTCTCCCAGTGTCTCTCCATGAGGCTGAATGAAGCATTAGAAAATTAACTCTAATAGTTATCAGGATCAGGCTTTCTCTTACTGAACTCAAGCACAGCAACTAAACCACCCATTTGCTGAAAACCTTAGCAGTCCTTGGTGCAATAGATCATGGTAGCGCTTCCGTTGTGAAAAAGTGCTCCAAACAATACAAGAACATGTACATTTACTGTGGGTATTCAGAAGGCTTGCTGATTTGGAGGTATGCCATTCAGCAATTGCTTCCAGCGTATTCTGGTACTTCACAACGCAGGAGTATAGCATACGAACCAGCTACATGATAAATTCCAATCTTTATCTGAAGCTATTGAAAGGACATTCCATGCTTGCATTCTGGCCTGTCAGTTTATACCTAGTGATGGCGATTTGTATTATATATATCCAAATGCAAGTGGGAAACTGCCTTCACAGATATCAAAAACCTGGCAGATCGGTGTATTTTCTACAGAAGCATTTTTTTGGAAGTGATCAAAATGTCATATACTTGTAAGTATCTTGAATCTTAATATCTCTTCTTCTAGCCCATTATTTGACTCCTAAGTCCACTCTGAGGTGGATTAAGGAAGCAATCCGATTGTACAGAGAGTTGTTCTAAATACTTGGTACTTGACTTTTTATGAAGTTTTAAGGAAAAAAAAAAACACACCTTAGAGTGAAAGTGACCTGGATTCACAGTGTAAAAGCTGGCAAAATACATCTCTGAGCCTTCTGGGAAAAGTATTCTAATAGGAGCAAAAACTCGTATGCCATGTCTTTTTTATTTCATTCAGCTATCCCACATGACATGAAACATAGAAATGGGAGTTAAAATGATGAGCCTCCCCAAAAGCTTTGGTTTCCCATACTATATCACCCTTTTAACACTTGAAGTCAAATATCTAAGCAAAGCACCTAAATGTATATTTGTAAGGAAAAGTAATTATTTGTTGCTTGAGTTTGCCATCTTGCTCCTTACTTTTCTAACTACAATTTTAAAAAGGTTTAAAAAAACTGTAATCCAAAGCATGATTTTCTCTGAAATTCTTTCTCAAAAATAAATGTGTCATTAGCAGCTATGAAAAACGCAATGAATTTCAAAATGAAAAGGCCATGTCTGATTGATTTCATCTACCCAACTGAGTAATGTTAAGTGCTCACTGCTTGTGAAGATGTAAATTAAGTCTCCCTAAAATATATGAGGCACACACAGTGCCTTTAGTTTCCATGTATATTACCCAGGACAAGAGCGCTGTGACCTCTTAAAGTACTATCTGCAGTCTGTGCCACTAGTAAGGATGACCTTCTAGTAACATAAGATGATCTACAGTTTTCCTGAGGATTGCACTGAACGACACACATCTGAAACCCAGAATGGTAGATTGCTGTATTGTTACTAAAATAAGTGTCTTCAGAATTAAGCATGGCATTTGAATTTGCTTAGATATCAGCTATGAGCATAGACAATTTTTATGGCTTCTAAGTAGGCTTTTAGTGAAGATCTTCATAAACTTTCATTAATATTCCATTAAAACTTTTCCTATAAAGTGCTATATGTGCACATGTACATATAGATCCATATAATGTGCATGGTTAAATATCTATTTAACACCTTAGGTACTGAGTCATCACTCATTTTTAGAGGACTACAAGAACAGGAACCCAGGTTCAATTCTCAACCAATGAAAAAAAGACAAATCACTCCTCAGGCAAATCATGAGTCTGGATTTAAGCTTACCTGGACTTGGAGCTTTGCCAACTTTTTAAAACTCCCTTTTAAAAATGTCCAAAAAGTCATCAGAAAAATCTCTTAGCTTTATATATGGGTTACAACAGGAAACATTAATTTTATTTCATTTCAAAATGAACGAAGAGTGTTTTGGTTGGCAGGAAATTGGAAGATTTAGCTCTTTGGCAGTATATTCAAATCCAAGGCTCAGGGGTGGAGCTGGGGTGCGGGAAGGTGCATAAATAGGCAGCAGGAACTGCAGTGCTCACACTGTAACTGCAGACACCCTCTCACCTGGACAGGCAGCGGGCGAGTAAATAAGGTAAAGCAATGCAAACTTCTTGGACAGGGCCTGTAACACCTGCGAGCTCGGGTTACTAGAGGCAAGCAGCTAATCAACGGGAAGAAAAGACTGCAGCAACCTAGGGACAGTGTGGGACAGCTTGATAAAAAGAAAATATGTTGAGAAACAGGAAAAGAAGCAGGAAGGGAGAGGTTCTGTGGGGTGGAGAACTTAGCAGAAGTGCACAGGGCTTTGCACAGGTGAAGTGTTAAAAGAGCAGGTCTAGTTATTTTCTGTCATGTGTTTCCTTGTTGGCAAATGTTTTTTTTGTCTTTTTACGCACTTCTTTCGCATCTAGCAAGAACAACTCACTAGGCAGCACTGGAAATCCAGTAAAATTTAACTTTATATAATTTTCTTACGTGCAAAGGGGACTTTTCTCAGAGCAGAAGGCAGTCTCTCAAAAGCAGGTTTTGAGCCTTTGAAATGATGGCTCTGGGGATGTTGGAGGCTTGCTGATGTCCCAATGACAAAACCATTTAGATTGATGCAGTTCAGCTAATGCCTTCTCCAGCAACTCCTTCTGAAGTCCAGAGGAATGTTTCTGCTTCCCACAACTTTCATTTTCTTTAGCTGAATTTTAAGAGTTTCCAGCTCCTGTAGTTTTTGCCTGCATGTTCTGCATTTTATAAATTGCTTTTGGAATATCTTTAGCCTTTTAACAGATATTTGAGTTTTCAGGAGGAAAGTTTAATTGAGCAGTCATAGGGTCACTTTGCTGTCATGCTTTCACCACCACCTCTCCCCACAACTGGAAGCAATGTCCCAGCTGGCCTGCTGAGGCTTCCCATCCGATCCTCCTCACCTCCATCCCAAACCTGAGGGTCAGGTTTAGGAAGAGTCCTCTGCTGTCTACCTTGTTTCATCTTGTAAACTGCATTTCAGTTCTCACTTTTGCACTGATAACTCCTTATCTTTAAGGACTAGATAAGACTAATTGGGAATGGGAAACAAGCTCTGAAGTTTCAACCCTGGCAGTAACCTCCATCGGTGTCCGTGATATGGACATAAAACATAGCTTGTTACTTACTTCTCATTAGAGTTGATAGCGGCAATAGAGGAACAGGTTAGATATATAATTTTTTCAGCAGCTGTGCTGCTGGAGTACTTGGTTACTACAATTCTGAGAGCTCTAGGTATAGCCATGCATGTAGGATTTTCAGATTCTTATAGAAATTGCCAAAATTCACTTATTTTACTGAGCAAATTCAATACTTCTTATAAAAAGAGCAACCAGTACCCAAGTGAGCAGCTAGGAGGAGTGTGGCCCAGGGGAAGAATAGAGCAGTAGAAGCAGCTGATTCCTGTGGGACAATTTGCTCAGCAAACCTCCCTTGTCCTTCGCTTCCCTGCTAGCAAAGGCCCCTGCCCAAGGCAGGTAGTTTGGGCCCTGACTCACCCTGCTGCGCCCTGTGCTGTCGCTCGAGCGCCGCGTTCGGCAAACGGGGCAATTTCACATTTCTCCCCACCCCAGGGGCAGCCATGGAGAAGAGCTACATGTCCGTGTTCCTGCTGCTTGTGGCCCTCTCCTGCACTCTGGCTAAGGAGCCACCCAAGAAGGAGACAAAGGGGCCCAAGGAGACCAAGGACACCAAGGAGACTAAGCCCAAACTGCCACAGACACTCTCCAGAGGTAGTAAAAATACTTACTATGCAACCATGCTACAGCTCAGATTCCTATAGCAGCTCAGCAACTTAATTCCTGCTTTAACCGCCCTGCCCTTCCCCCTGCAGGCTGGGGAGACCATCTCTATTGGACACAGACCTACGAGGAAGCCCTTTTCCGCTCCAAGACCAGGTACTCCAGCCCAGCGAGTCGGGCCCCCCTTTTCGGCAGCCTGCAAGTCCCTCCCGTGCCTCTCCCCACCTAATGAGGCACCTTCTTTTTCAGCAATAAGCCCGTGATGATCATCCACCACTTGGAGGACTGCCCACACAGTCAAGGTAGGTGTTCTCCACGGACAAGCATCAGCTATTCAGCTTCAGCATGTGTCATGTTTGATGCTATTAAGTGTTAATAATGTATATATTAACAACAATGTAAATAATATATATTATAAATGTTAATGTAATGTTAAAGGGGAAAAATACTTGCTTAATAAGCATTTGTGAAATACAAACATAGAAGTAGGCATAGTATTTTTAAAATCAGTGTAAAATACTATTTCATTAAGCACAAAAATACCAGAATTTTGGTCTTAAAAGATACTTTAATCTCTTTATGAAGACAAGGAAGGGCATAAATCAAGAGGCTTTGAGCTGCGTATTTTTAGTTTGCCTTAGAATTGTCTGAAATGGAGGGCAAGACCCTCATCTCTAACAACTGAAATCTCCTGGAAAGGAAGTATTCCGCTCTCAAAATCACTGATATTTGTAAACTGGTCTGACCACAGACAAAACAAACAAGGCAGAAATGGATTTTGGGGTGATTTCTAGTAACTGAGGCTGCCCTATACTCTCTGTATTTCTGAACTTTCTCTCAAGCTCCTCATCTGACCAATCCATACAGCGAGACTTTTGCATCCGTCAATACTGCCAGTAACTCCCCAGGGAACTTGATCCAGGGCCTTAAGATATTTTTGAAACATTTCAAGTTGAGGTCCTACACCTTCACGCTATATTGTTAGCACTTTAAGGGCTGGAGGCTAAACCCATAATACCAAAACAGGTTGATAGAGACAAATACTCCAATTCCAATTTGAGCAGAGAAACTTTGAAGAGATCTGCACTAACTGAAGGAAGATGAAATTCTGTGCTGTTAGAGATGCTCGTTTATAGCAGAAAAATGAAGCTGAATGAGGTATAAATCTTTATTTGCTGTAAAGTAGAAAGTCTATCAGCCAGCAATGTGTGAGTCTATCAGTTCTTCTGAGGCATTTTTTAAAGCCAATATTTCAAAGCATACATATTTTATTCTACATTGCTTCCACTGCAGCACTGAAGAAAGTTTTTGCTGAAAACAAAGAGATACAGAAACTCGCTGAGAAGTTCGTTCTTCTGAATCTTGTGGTAAGTTTCCCAGTTATACTTCCTTAACTGAAAGCAGTGAGCTTTTTTATTTTAATTATGGCTTTCCAAGTTAACTAGCCTGTTTAATAGTTAGCCATGTCTAGAAAAAATGATCAAAGCTGAAACATGACAGATTTAGTACTGTCTCTTACCTCTAGCTATCATAACCCCAAAATATAAAAGAATTTAAAGTTTAACACTTTCAACTATGTTTCTGTTTGCAACTCCAGATGTTAAAAGATCATATCTGAATGAATAGTTTTCTTAAATTGCTTTGTATTTAAGCTGTATTTTGTAACACAAAATATAAAATGGAAAAATACATATCTGTAGCCTACCCAGTTGTAATCTTGAATAAGAATCTTATCTGTTTTCTTTTAAGTATGAAACAACAGACAAGAATCTTTCACCTGATGGCCAGTACGTGCCTAGAATTTTGTTCATAGGTGAGTACCTTAGTCATGAGTGCCGAGCTTGGATTAAAGGCCTTACTGCATTAGGAGCCTCAGATCCTTAGGCACATAACAGGAATATATTCCAAGAGAAATACAGAATCTCTGGCTGTATTTTGCTGCATTTATGAAGAAAAAATACAGACACACAGAATTAGCAGAGCAAGAGCCTCCCCTTGGAGAAGGTTTGCCTAGCCCAGGAAAAGGCCACAGTGCGCAACAGGGATGAAGAGGTTGATCATCACAGCTCTGCTTCAGTGCAGGCAGGATACGGTTCCTTCACTACCAACCACACACTGATGCTGCCTGACCGTGGTGCTCTGCTGCACCTGCAGGCCTTGGGTGCATCTCTAGAGACGAGCACACTGTGCTCTAGCCCTTGAGCGTTTCACTGTCCAACTTAGGTTAAAACTCAGACTAATCTCAGCCATGATGTTAGAACCAGCAGTGACACAGTATGCTTCAAGGGCTAGATTTTCAAGGCTCAAGACCTAGTTCCATGCTGAGCTCACTTGCACTAGCACCCATAAGCATTTTCAGCTTGCATATGTTAGTGGCCACGCATCCATCTATTCCTTCTCCCAGGAGAGCTCATATATTACACACACGTTCCATCACCACAAACCTTCAAAAATCTTGGTCGTGATTCACACTGCTATTTATCAGCCTCTCAGAAGACTTGGATGAACGTTATTTTCTGTTAACCAAAACAATTGCTGCTTTTATTTTCTATTTCTTAAATTTATAGCTTGAAAGATGTCTCAGTTTATAGACTTGTGTACTATGCAACACAGGATCTAAGGCTGATCAAAGGCTGATCAATATCAACTGGAATAATACCTATCCCTTTATTGATAAGCCTGCACACACAAAACTTTAAACTAAAACTTTAATTACTTTGGAGAACGACATACTGTTGGCCAGTAGTGGAAATAGAACAATGGGCTAAATGAATTAGCAGATAGTCTTGCAGAAGCATTCATGATGCAAACAGAAGTGCAGAAAATGTATTATCTTATGCTCAAAGGTTAATCATGTGCTCTACAATTTTTCTCATCCTTTTCCAGATCCCAGCCTGACTGTGAGAGCAGATATTACTGGAAGATACTCAAATCGTCTCTATGCCTATGAGCCCTCTGATGCTTCTTTGTGTAAGTACTGTATTCTCAAAGCAGTCATATTTTTCATATAACAAGAAATTGCACTAGGCATTACACACTTGCAAGCAATAATTGCTGGAAGGCAAGTCATCCAACACAAGGTAAGGACAGATTTGGGAAGAATATAACCACTTCACTTCTACTCTCTCGTGACAGAAACACTCAGTATTGTTTCATTCAGTGTAGAATTCATTGAGTTAGAGATCTTCCACGCCCACTGGAGGTTATTGGGTCTGCTGGTCTTCAGCTCTCTGAAGTCTAAATCTAAAATCTTCAGACATTAAAAGGAATGTTAAGACTCACTGATCTGAAGAAAATGATGGTAAAACCCTGGAGCTTTCATATCCTTCTGTTTGGACAGAAAATATAGGTAGTAGGAACTTTCATAACTTAGTAGTGTTCATCATAGCCAATAGTAAGACAGTGAGTGCTCCTGCATATAAACCCCATGGCCCAGGTCAGCAGAACCTTTCTGGAGGCAGTGAAGGGTCATATGCAGTAGCCTTCCCTCACCATAGGAGTATTGTGTGCTGCACAGTTCATGTCCCTGAGGTGTGAATAACTGCATTTGCATTACAAAAAAACTCTCCACAAATGCAATGAAACAGATGATGCTCATCATGCTCAGCATAGGTTGGAGAACAGTGAAGCGAAATAAATATACCAACAGGGACATGGGCAAGAATTTTAACAATGACACTTCTTTAACATAATTGTAGACAGTGCAGACTGTAAGAAACTGCAGCAGAAATAACATGTATAAATGTTTCACTTCTAGTGCTTGCAAATATGCAGAAAGCTCTGAACATCCTGAAGACTGAGCTGTAAGGGGAGGGTGGAAACCCTTGAATACCATGAAGTCTGATCTTCCATCTCTTCTCCACTCACTGACACGGATGAAGTGACTATTTACCCTGGTTTTTAGTGATATACAGTGCTGGTTTATGTATACTATAAACACTATGGTCTTATACCAGCACTCTTGTACGGGGCACCATTTTTAAAAGCTAGAGGCTTTTAATTTTGAAGGCATACAGAATATTGTATGATCCAACTGTAAATTTTTTTAATAAATCCATTTCAAGTGTTTACAAAGATGATGCTGTGTTTTGTGTTTCTTTCCTACCTCATTACCAGCTGCTGCTGCTGCTGCTGGTAAAAGTCATTGCACTATAGGAGAGTGCAGGATTTTCTCACCAATCCATTCACACTCCAGGCTTACCACTCCTATTTATGAGACTAGAGCTCCTCAAAAATCAAGTACTAAAAAAATGGGGGGGAGAGGGAATTAAAATTGTAGCAGCCGTATAGTATAATTTTAACCAGTATCTAGCCTCTTCATAAGCCCCCCATTTACACTTATGTACAAAATGCAGAGCTGGTTGAGCCCGGGAAAAGGAGCTGTTGCTACAGTGAGTCGTGAGGTGACTGTCAGCTTGTTGACACACACCACACATGGCCGGTTGTTTGGGTAAAGGGGCCAGCGCTGTGAGAGCAGCTGAGCACACACATCGAGTAGCGCTCCCGGAATAAGCCGCAGGCTCTTGGTCCTGTTCCTCTCCGCGCGGGAAGGTGGCTGTAGAGGTAGGTGTTGGAAACGACGGCATTTCCAGGCCCGGGAAGCGCAGCCACTCACAGATGGAGCACCAGGAGAGGGCGCTGACAGCAGACGTTGAGGAAACCGTTGGAACTGACACTCCCCTTCTGGCCACGATCTTCACATCCCTCCCGCTGTTCAGCGTCCTAGGTCACCTCTTCCCTTTGACGTTCACAACACAATTTCTCCTTTGGCAACACGGGCCACCTCTTCTCCAGAGGAGTTCTTATGAACAAATATTTAAATGTATTTTGCCTCCTATACAAGAGAAAGGAGGTACTGCTAGTAAGGGCAGACCTACCAGAATCCCTTTCCCTCTGCACTTACTGCCTTTCCTATGAGTCTCACCTTCCCTGTGTCTCAGCTATGATGCTCCTTAGCAGAGGGCCTTAATACTTTTGCTCTTTTCTTCCTGAATGTTCTTCAGAGTTGCCTTTCAGGCCACAACAGCTGCTTATCATACCAGAGACAGGGACTTAAGGAAGATACAGAACAGATAAGAAATTCTGCATGGTTAAGACCTGGAGTCCTGTGCACCTCCAGTGTTAAGATGTCCAAATTTCCACTTTACTGTCTCTCTTGCATCAAAGGTTGGACCACGTTTCCCCTCTGCTCACAAAGCACAACACTGCACAACCATTTGAACTTTTTAATTTTTTTTTA
>JAUBOD010001092.1:498530-512495 GCA_032353885.1 Nothura maculosa
GTATGGAGAAATGAGCTACGCCCAAGAAAGCTAGAGATTTCCATACTCAGCTAGGTTTCTCATTTGGACCTCCTGACAGGAAACTAGTGAGAAATTTTTTATTTGCTTTGAATACACGGTGTCACATGTATATAAACTATTGATGTATGTACCACTCTTTTAGTAGGCAGTCTTATGTATTTTCATCTCAGCTTTATGAAATCCACAGAGCCAAACACTGTAGCACTAGCCTAATGTTAATCAGCATGTAACCTTTCTTTACTTTTTTTTTAACTGAGGCCTAGTTTAACTTGTGATGCAAGTGAAAGTCAGGTAGTCCAGATGGAGTCTTGGGCAGAAGTTGGTCTTCAGTGAGAAGTTTTGTGTGCTGTGTTTCATGATCAACTAATTGGACTTCTTGGAAAAAAAAAATCAAAACCACATTATCCTATCATAAAAAGGTCAGAAATACTAGACAAGAACAAAGATACACAGGAAGACCTGTTCCCCAGTCCTTTCTGTAGCCTTCTTTCAGGAGCTAGAACAGTTCTTTTTTCTGCCCACTTCATCATGTGCTGGTATTTTCTTTGTCTTCCTGCTTTGCTTCTGAGACGACAGAGAGGTCTGATCCAAATCAGCAGTCACCAGATGAAAGGAAGTCGGAGGGAGAAGGATAGAATGCCAAACGTTAGTGTATTTGTTGATTCTTTCTGTATTTTCTATACTTCACAGGCAATATGTTCATCCCGCTCTGATAGTATGGCATATATGCAGCAAAGTTAGCTGCTGCAGTCTTGTGATGATGTGCAATACTGTCAGAAAAGGAACATTTGTGAGTAAAGCCTTTGAAAATATGAGAGGCTTAGAACTGAGAAGGCAAATTAAAAGAAAGCAATTTTCTCTTCAGTACTGTCATCTTAGCCTAGTTTCAGAAGCATTTTGGAGACCTGACATACGTTTGGAAGCAACTGGTTCAGTTGCTGTGCCCCAGCAATCTCCTCATTAGGACACCCTGGCTTCATATCTTGCAATGAAGAGACCTACAGCCATGAGTCAATCGAAGGTGCAGCATACAGTGCTGCGGAGCTGTGGCTACAGCTGGGTGTCCTCTAGCTGCAGAAACAGTCTGCCAGTGTCAGCTGGTTCTGCTGCTTAATCACCACCATCATCCGTGCACAAGCTGGAAGCAATTCTGTCATTTGGTCTTCTCCCTTGAAAGCACTGGATGATTATCTAACCCTCACACCAAATGCAAAGCAATGTGAATGTTCTGGGATACGTTGATCTATTAGCATAGCTCATGATTTTTCTGGGACTCTTTTTGCAAGCTGCCAAGCAGGACGGGGTTTGCCAAGGTCATGCCACCTCATGCTCTTCCAGCTCCCTGGAGCCACCATTGCCCCAGGGCTCAAGCCTGGGCACCAGGTACTGCCAGGGCATCCTGAAGGGAGCAGCAAGGAGCTGGAGTAGAGGAAGGAGCAGGACTTGCCCTTTTCTGAAGAGCTGAGCTTAGTTTGGCTCAGCTGCCTCCTGCAATGGGACTGAGTAGGATGGAGAGGTGGCTAATGGAGCTGCCCTGCTACAAAGACAAATCTTGCAGCTGCGGACACACAGGACTAAGTCCCCAGGCTGAAGGCTGTGGAGGCTGAGGAGGCTTCCTGCTCACACGCAGCATGGAGGAGGTTTCCTGCTCCATGGCAGCCGCGGGGTAGCGGAGGTGCTGCTTGCACCAGCACCCGGCCAAGCTGCTGCCACCACCGGGCCAGGCACTCGCTTCTCTCCCAGGGCTGTCACCATGGTCTGCAGGGCACGATTCCTGCTGTGATCAAGTGTGGTACGAGAAACAACCGGCACAGAGGCACCGGCTCTCACCTTTAGGTGCAAAGAAGGGTGAAAACACAACATGGGGGCATCTGTTTTTGCTCCATCTACCTGAGTCTAAGGAGACATAAGTCCTGTGTAATGTAGCCTGGCATAAAGACTGAGGAGGGGACACGTTCATGTAAGCTGACAGGTGGATGCAGATCTTTAACGCAATAATTAATGAATCCCTTGGTGTACAGGAAATTTCTGTCAGTCAAACCGGCTGGTTATGTTTTCCCTTAAGAAAGACAGAGATGGTGGCAGGCGCCCTACCTGTCACTGCGGGGTTTCTCTGGGCGCCACGTTGCTGCTTCCCCACACAGAGGCTCCAGCTGCAGCTTCCATGTGGGCGTCACCAGGCAGAGGTAGGACCATTTGGATCATCCAGGTCTGAATTCCTGTTTGTTCATCAGATTTCTGTGCAGTTGGAAGTCAAAAAGTAGTGGGTTCCCTTAGTGTGGTAACACAGCCTTCATTTAAATATGTGTTCTTATATATATGAAGGACTTGAGAGAAGGAGTGAGTGAAGCAAGAGAGGGATGAAGGAGGGACACATAGAGGGGTTTGTGCCATTTTGTTTTCTTTCTTTTCTTTTAAAGAACATGAATGGGTGAAGAATCCCCACATGAGAGCAAAGCCTCCAGTGACTGTGCTTTACAGAAAGTGCTATGGGTCTCAAACGAAGCTAAATGTAAATCTACACTGGACAGAGTCTTAAGTGATGGATGAATTTGCAAGTCAAAAAGAATTAAGTTCCTTCTCAGTCTGAGCTAGAAAGCATTTTTTGACAGTGTCTTTCATTTTGCTTCCCCCTCCTGTGTCTGAGGGAGAGATTCTGGCTCTGGGAGCTGCTGGCCTGTCACTGCAGGAGCAGCTCTGCCCTAGGGGAGCGCCGGAGTCTGGGATGGGGAAGAGCCCCTAGGAGAAGTGGATGAAGCCTTCTACGAGCAGCTGCAAATGGCCTCCCGATCACAGGTCCTGGTCCTCCTGGGGGACTTCAACCACCCTGATATCTGCTGGGAAAATCACATAGCCAGGAACAGACAGTCTAGGAGGTTCCTGCAGAACATTGCAGATAACTTCTTGACACAGGTGGTTGATGAGCCAACAAGGGAAGGGGGCACCGCTAGACCTGATACTAACAAACAGAGATGGTCTAGTGGGAAAAGTGAGGGTTGGGGGCAGTCTGGGCTGCAGTGGCCACAAGATGTTGGAATTCACGATCCTGCGTGGAGGAAGGTGGGCAAGAAGTAGGATAGCTACCCTGGACTTCAAGAGAGCCAACTTTGCCCTCTTCAGGGAGCTACTTGGAGCAGTCCCCTGGGACAGGGTCCTAGAAGGAAAGGGAGTTCAGGAGAGTTGGCTAATATTCAAGCACTGCTTCCTCCAAGCTCAGGATCGGTGTATTCCTATAAAAAATAAGTCGAGTAGGTGGGGCAGGAGACTGGTATGGATGGGCAAGGAGCTCCTGGGCAAAGTTAATGAGGAAAAGAGTGTACAGCTTGTGGAAGAAGGGACAGGCCACATGGGAAGAATATAGGCGCATTACCAGAGAATGCAGATGCGAAATGAGGACGGCCAAAGCCCGGGTGGGTGGAGTGGCTGGGGCCAGGAGAGCATGGCTGCTACCTGGACACAGGGGCTGCTGGCAAAGCTGTGCGAGCCGGGGCTGCCCACAGCCACAGCCCTTGTAGCAGCAGCAGCGAGGCACTTTACAGGCCTTTGGGAGCTTAAGTGAATGATAGGCCTAAAAGAACTCGCTCCTTAAACCTGTTTAGGTCTACTACAAGTCACATTATGATATAAACGGGCCAACAAAAGACAGGTAGACTGTAGAGTCCTCTCTGTATCATGAGCCAATTGGCTCTGTTTCCAGTCTTAATTCTGGCTGTTGGTGCTTGTCTTCCCCTGCAGCTCTCATGGCTGCCTCTGTGCTGGGCGTGAAGCCCAAGGGCCTCTCCCCGGGCATCTCAACTACCAACATCCACACAGTTACTTCCAGGAATCCTGATGTCCACACTGAGTGTCAGCTCAGAGCCAGAGAATGGGAAGGTCGCAGATCTGAGAGAATGAGATAGAAGAGCCCTTAAAATTCAGCTTTGCTCCAAACACTGTGTACATCCTTAACTACAGAAGCTGCTAAACCAGTTATTTATTACAAAATGTACATATGCTTTATTTGCCATACTGATGTGAAAAGCATGTGCTAGGCAGTCATCAAATGACTGAGATACCTCCACACTTGGAGAGCACGTTTAGTTATCAGTCTTTAGTCAATAGTGTGATTTTTGTTTTATTTGTTTTTTGTTTTTGTTACAGTGCTTATTCATTCATTCATTTATTTATTTATTTTTACTGCTGAACTGGGTCATTCAGCTTGTTATTTTGCCTGCAGAGAAGGATGTATTTCTGCTTCTTACTGGCTAGCACAGCCGTAAAGCATAGCTGGTGGGAGGTAGGTTAGGATTATAATAATAGGTTTAATACCCCCTGCAAACCTGGAAGGAGCCTCTGGTGCCTGCATCCTGGGGAAATGTCTGGTTTTGCAACAATTCCATTTCATGGGCTGGAACAAGAACCTTGGACAATTGCAGAATATCTCTGGTTTTCTGTCATTTTAAGTGACATTTTGTGATAACAGCTAGCATGATTTCCTCATGGAGACAGAATTTCAGCTTAAATGTCATCTAGGCAGCTTAGTCCAGACTCTCCCACTGCTGCAGGATGGCAGCAACTTGTACTTTTATTTTTTTCCATCTGAGGATTAATGTTCCCAAGAAGACCACATGTTCCCACAGTGCCTGTTTGTGTAAGAGTTTCCAGGGTTGCATTGCAGCATCAGCACCACCATGTGTCCCCATTCAGTCACTCATTCCTATGCACCTACAGCTTAACTAGGCTGCTGTGGCAATCATTTGCAGTTTAGGGTCATGAGAACCAATGGTTTCAACAATTCTTCAGTAGGTATTTTCATATAACTTTGATTTATCCATGCTGACTTTTCTTACCTTCATCTGATTCTTGCATTTCATCTATCCTATGCCATGTAAGTAATTTTTGAAGATGTGTTTGCATACAGGCAGAGCATACATGAATGACCATCAGCTTTTTCTGTCCTTAAAGGGAGTGTCATATTATTTACATTTAAATAAACCATCCAAGTGTGTGTCTGCATCATTCCGGTTGCTTTTTGACCTCAGAATCCCATGGTTGAGGGAGTCCCATTAGCTGTTGCTCTAGAGATGTTGCCTGAAGAAGAGTGTCATTTAAGATAGTGAAATAGCCATTAAATCATAACATATCATACATGTAACAAATCACTAAACTATAACTAGTTGTTGTAAAAGTAATAAAACCCACCCACACCAACAAAACTAGGAGAGCAAATATAATAAAAAGAGGGAAAGTGAATATGGAGAAAAGCGAGTGGGAAGGCGGAGGCGGAGGCGGAGGGAGGTGAGCGCAGTGCCCCGGGCAGGTTTGCTGCAGAACGACAGCCCTGAACTGCTGTGGCCCTGTTTCGAGCTACCTCTTTCCCCTTGTCTTCTGCCATGGCAGGCACTGAAAATTTCTTGTCCTGCCATTTTCCCAAGGGCTGACACTTCCCCTGATGAGAAGCTGCCCTGTCGGGGATGCTGGGAGCTGCCGGCATTATTGTGGCCTCTGTCGCAGGCTCCCTGGACCACGGAGCCGGCTGGCCAAGGGAGATGGTCGCTGCTCTCCCTGGGCCCTGGGGGACCTGCTGGCTCCAAGGGCAGTATCAAGGAGATGCTTCTTGTTATGAAACTGGGCTTAACAGTTTCTTTCCAAGAGCTTTACAGGTTTGGAGGTTTCTGCATTCACCAATGTCTGCAGGATAAAGCAAAAGGCCAAAGGTATGAAATGTATGAAAGCAAAAAGTGCAACTCTACTGCTGTCAACTCCAGAATGCCACTGTTGCAGTAAAATCACAGAATTGTTTTTATAGAGCCATAACCTCATATTTGAATTTCTTTAGATTTTCAGCATAGTAAGAGAGAGAAATTTAGGGGCATCTTTTAACACCTCATGTCCTTCATATTCCACAGGCTATAAATCACCTGCCTCTTTCTATATAGATAGTCCCCTTGTAATTTCCTTCTGCCCTCCTAGTCCTCCCCACAATATCCTTCTGTTTCACCGGTACCATCAGTATTTTCTTTCAGGAGATCTTATTGATACAAATCTTAATTTTAAAGTACTTGCTCTCAATGTGTATGCTATTTTTTAAGGTTGCTGTTTTTACTTTTGACCTAGAGAACGGCTGATGCACTTGAAAACTTATTGATTTTTCCCAGTGGGACTGTTAGGGCTAATAATACATGTCTGCCTGCAAACCTTTTGGTCATATCCCTGGTTACATCCACAGTTCTGCTCTGCTGCTTCTTCTTGCTGCCAGTGTTATCCAAATATCAGGCATCCCAGCAACAGATAGGAATGATATGGGGAGGATCATGTTGATCTGCGATGGCTGGTCATAAACTGCACTGGGAGAAGCATAAATAGAAAAATCTCTTGGGCAATTGATGTATTGGGAGTGACTCCAACACAAATGCATATTGCTAAAATGAAGTTGCCATGGTATGTGCAGTCAGTTTTTCATTCTGGGTTGACTCTGCTCTCTTTTTTTAATCTCTGTGTTCATAAGTCAGAGGAAGATGATGTTCACAGCGATAGATCTCCCACTGAGCCGAGCTCCATAGCAGGGCCTCACATCTTTGCAAAGCCTTTGCAGGCCTGTACAGTGGAAGGTGCAGGAGATGTGGGAGCCAGGAAACCTGCCTCGGATCTGCAGGTGCTCGTGCTGAGCACCGGCTGCTGAGGTGTAAATGGGTTGAGGGAAGGGAGCTGGGGCAGCCGGGAGCTGTGGAGACCCTAGCAACAAACGCGGCCTCTCCAGGAGAGTCACCTCACATGGGCCATCCTAGCAGAGCTGCTGCGTTGCTGCTGCCTGGAGAGGATGCTTTGCTTTCGGCTGTGCTGTTGGACACCCCAACACACAGGGGGAGCCATTGGTGTGTGGGATCTCTCGGGGAAAGGCAGGATCAAGGCCACAAGGCCCTGGCCTTGCACCGCACAAGCCCCGGCGCCGCCTGGTCCCCGGCACCTGTGTCCAGGCCGCGCTCCCCGGCCTGCGCTTTCCCCAGCCCAAACCACCACGGCAGCTTCCCCGGGTCCTTCTCAGCTCCTAGAGGGGCAGGACTCAGTGTTTTTCCTCTAGTTCTTTTTCTCAGCAGCGTGCGGCTGCAGCAGCCCTTTTCTGAAGTAATTCTGGAAATGTGGGAAAAGCTGAAGCTTCATTTTGGTTTCCAAGTTATCCCTGGCATATTTGCTAAAAATTGATAAGACTTGGCTTTTCTGGAAAAGGCACAGTCACATAACCGATCCTTGTTTGGTTCCTTAGGAAAATAAAGAGTGCAGCACAAGCAGATGTGAATGAGTGACTGCAGTCACCTTATGTAATATTATTTGTGCTACTTATGGGGGAAAGATTGCTTTGTCTAAATCAACTCCCAACCTTATTTTAGATATTGAAAAGCTATGTGATTCTGTGAAAAGCTCCATTTTAAAATAGAAATGTGATTTTGAAGGTAGTTGTTCTTGTCCATGAACATGGCAGCAATTTAAAGCCAACCCCTTTAAGATGTCAGATAACAACTGTTACAGTTATCAGATAACTTATTGGCATCACAATAAAGCACATTCTGAGAAGGAATTTTGTTCTTTCTGACCTTTCTGCAGTTCAGACCCAACAGGCTGAATCACAAATCCTCCTTCCGGGCAGGGCTGGCCCCTCCACTTGGGGCAGTTCACGCTTTGGGGATGGGGCTCAACAGGACAAGCCAAGTTCAGGGAGCCCTCCCCCTGCGCAGCACCGCAAGGAAGACATCGGGCCACATGTTCTTTCCCTTTCTGCTCCTCCGGAAGCTTTTTCATTGCTTAACAGCACAAGCTGCCTTGAAATACAGCTGCACTCTCACATGCCCAGCACTGAGGACTCAGGGAACATGACAAAAGTTTCTAACTTGCCACCATTCAAGTGCCCAGCTCTCCAGTTGCAGGCCAAGCGACCGGCATGACATGGTTGGAGCTTTGAGGTCTCACGCAGGACCAGGGCCAGGCAGTTCACAGAACACAGAACCCCCTGCCCTTCTAACCAAGGAGAAGAGGCTGCCTCATCCTCAAGACAGAAGAAATAGAGTAGAAAAATTGCACATACGTAACTCTATACAAAACATAGCACAAAGTGTTCCTGGGCCATGACTCATACAATATTACTAATATAGCTAGTAATAAATAACATATTCTGAATTATAGTTAAGGTCAGAATTGATCTTTTAAGAGATTTCGGATAGCCTTGAAATCTTATAAGTCAAAGAGCTGCAGCACTGAATTAATGCATAGCTCCAAGGGTAACATACAGGAAAGGAAATCAAAAGCAATTTTAATAGCCAGACAATCAGGTGGGTCAGACTTTATAAGCAAGAATTGTCCAGTGATTTCTCACAGAATATCGGGGAAGAAGGCTGAATGACCTGTTAGTCATCTCCGTTAGCGGAAAGAGAAGGGTGAATTCCAAGAAGCTGATTGCACTCAGGTTAAAGCATCTCTCACTTACTAGCAGTGCTTCAAAATCCAGGTGTTCTGGTTCTCTGTTCTCTCTCAAAATAAAGTAATTGCATGAAGTTACCAATGCTCTCAACAAAACTAAAATGTTTTCCAGAAGTTACATACTAGTTTACTCAGAGTTAATTTAAACAATGCATGGACTAAAATTGAGCTGTAGTCATGCTACTGTGACAGATTATCTTTCCCTATGTATTATGCTCATATCTTCTAATCAGTGCAGCGATTTTTTCTAGTCCAGTTTTTCAAAAATAATTTTTCATTTTAGAAAACATTTTATGTATGTCTATGTATTATTTACTTAATAATTTTTAAATATGCAAAGGTAATGCATAAATCATATGTAGGTAAGTCATGTTTATTTATAAATAAAATTATATTACCTAAATATATTCCCTATAATCAACATTTGAACATTTATGCATTTCATTTAAATATATTTTAAATATGCATAGATAGTGCATAATATGTAAATGTCATGCTTATTTATAAATAAAATTACATATTATCTACTTTAAATATATTTTTATACTAAATATATTTTTATAGTAAACATTTGAATATTTATGCATTTTATATTATAAAATATATAATATTTTTATTATATAAAGTATATAAAAATGTTTTCTGTTATCAAATCTGCTTTGACACAAACATGAAAGGACAGGGTATTACTCAGAAAGAAGTCGCTACAGGAATTAGGGTGCTTTGCTGAGCAGAAATATGCATCTGCTCATAGATACCTCCTTTATTCTAAACTTTCCAAATATTAAAGGAGTAATCTGATGAGAGAGAGCTTTGTTTGTACCATCATACCAAGACTGGGGATTCACATTTCATAAACTCTCTTCTAAGATAAGAAACTTGGCTTTGAAAGCTGCCATTTACCAGCATCCCACTTGCTTTTGGCATAGCTCCTAACTTCACTTTTGTTTTCTTTTTTTTTTTTTCAATGAGGACACAGCAGCAGAATGAGATGGAAGATTCATTTGGTCCTTACATAAACCCAACATCTGCTGCACTGGTCATTCATTCAATATCTGAACCCAGTGGGTGAACTCGGAGGCAAACCATGCAGCCAGTTTTGCTAGAAAACAGCACAGTTCCCTAAGACTGAACAAATTAAAATCATTAATTTGCCAATTGGTTAATCAATTACCATAACCAATCAATGAGAGTTGCTCTTGTATAAAGTCTTAATCACATACACTCATGGTGGCAAAACAGAAAACTCACCAGCCCTGCAGCCCTCCCCTAGGTGCCTCAGAGCAGCGGGTGCTGGTGATGGCACTGGAAGCTCCAGCCTGGATGCATTTCCCTTCTCCACCTCAGGAAGCAGCAAGCACAAGGCAATGGCCCCACTCTGCGCACTCAAACGCTACCTCAGAGCAATAGAAATGGCCAATGCAACTAAAACTTCAGCAGGGTTTCAGAAAGGGGAAGCAGGGGAGAGCTGGCTGACCTTCTAATTCAATTATCCTCATTCTGAAGTGCATCCTATTGTAGCCCATTGTAGAACAGGAGGGATGTTTACAGGTCTGACATTTAGGTGCCTTTGTTATATCCAAATTGGATGCAATATAGCATGTGAAGCGCTTTATTTTTATGAAATGTCTTATTCATAAAAGAGAACTAACTTAAGATTTGAACAATATAGCCTTCACTACAATTTTCATTTCTCCAGCAGTGAAAAACTAGTTCAGTGGTGGCATTAAAGAAAAACTTAGGGTTTGTGGGATTTTTTTCTGACTGAAAACCAGTTCTGTGATGGCTTTTAAAGAGGGTTGTTCTACTTCAAGGGAGTTGCATCAAGTATTCTGCCCAGATTTTAAATCCCATTTTTTTTTTCCACCAAGGGCTAGTCATTACACAGGTTTGTACTGAAGCTCGGGCTGATGGAAAGCAGCTCTGCTTGTGTTTGTGCTGCCACCTGGCCCAGCTGCTGGTTGGTACATCTGGGCAGTTGCCCTAAATCCCAATTAAAAGCACACATCTGCATGGAAAGTCCCCATAGGAACTATCTGGGGGATTAAGTAACAATTAAGCAGGGAGAACTCCTGAAAACTGGAATTGGGCAGGTTTACAGCCTAACACAAAACCATAAGCTCCTTCACAGGGCAGGAGGGCCGAGGGGGCTCCCGGGAGCCACACGAGGCCTGGATAACCACATGGGCGCTGGGAATGTGTGTGTGACAGAAGAGTCTTGTCCCTCCTCCCAGCGAGGGAGCCAGACTCCTGACGTCTCCTGTACAGCTGCGGGGCTCGGTGCTTGGTCCAGGGTGCATGTTGGGCACTGGCAGCGACCTTGCCCTAGAAGCTCCCATCTCCCTGAGCAGCTGTGAGGGGAGGAAACGAGGAAACCCACAGGCATCGGGACATGGAGGCCTCAGCACGCCCAGGCCTTCCCTGGGACCACGGCCAGGCCTTCCCTCGCACTGTGGTTGCTCAGGCCTTCCCTCACACTGCAGTCGCCCACAGGCACCACGGTCACAGCCATTCCCCACACCTGCCTTGTGCCCCCTCCAGCAGGCAGCTCAGCCACCCCGCTGGCCGCTCTCCCCACACCGCGCTCCTTATTGCAGCCTTTGCTCTACGTCAGTGTTGAACACAGCTGGAGAAGTAGCTTTATGTCTGCCCAACTGAATACTCATCAATACCTCAGAAAAAAACACACACTTTAATTTGAAATGCTTAAATTTGAAATGTTAATGGTAGCTATCTATCAGGAATCACTCAATACTACCAATTTATAGCTGCAGATTGGTGAAGAGGTCAATAGTGCTTGACAAATTTGCCATAGAAACATGGACTGAAACACAAAGCGTCCAGCTAGCGCATTGATTCTCCCTTAACACACACAACTATTCTGCTCTGTCCTGCCATAGGTTACAGGAAAGATCTGTATCCGCATTCCACTCTGAAAGATCATTATCTACTGCAAAACTGCTATTCTCTATCCAATGCTGGCATTCAAGAGTGTTTGCAGTATGAGGAACAGCTTTTCAGACAAGAATTTCACAACCCTGTGATCTATCGGTTGGCATCAAGCATTGACTTTTCTATCAGAAAAAAATCCACATGATCTGATAGAGCTTTTTGGTTTCTAATTCCAAAATACACTTCATTGGTTAGTTACGATCTTTCACATTTTCACCAGTCTGAACAGAAGCTTCTCTTTTCTAAACCTTACTAATCCAGTCACTCATTTATAATGTGGATTTAATCCTATCTTAAAAGGGAAAGATTTTTATTTGGAAATTCTGAATTGTATAAACACAGCAGCTTTTTTCCTGCAATACAACTTGAATACTCTAACATTACCCAAGATGGTGAGCAACAGGGAAGTTAGACCAACTCTGTGCTGTACTGTGTAATGTATGCACACAGACTATTCATTATGAGGCATCTGTCAAGTGCATGACTTTAACAACTAAGCACTTTCTCCTGGGCACCAGTGTAGATAGAAAAGGGAGCAGTGGGGCAGACTCTTTGCAAAGAAACTCATGCATGGAAAATAAGCTGGTAGCCATTGTTTGTCTGACCTCCTGCTGCAGGAAAAAAAGGGCAAACTGGGAGAGGGGGCTCTTCAGGAGCCACACAGCTGTGCCCCACAGCACAATGACTTTTACTCATTCCTGTTTTCTAAAATGAGAAAAGCCATTGCACGTAGCCAGAAGACAGCATTCACCCTGTGCCACGTGCTCCAGGTGTCCCTGCTAGAGCAGGGCGGGTTGCACTAGATGATCTCTAGAGGTCCCTTCCAAGCTCAACCATCCTGTGATTCGGTGATCACTGGCACAGATTTTGCACATGCAAAACTGGACGTATGCAGACTTGTTCTTCTGCATTTTTCTTTGAGTTAGTAAATTAAATAATCTCCCTCAAATGACAGCAAAAGCAAGATAATAAAGATTAGATGGTGATCCAATTAACTAAGAATGTTGATTTGTGAACGTATGAAGTAGGAAAACAAAAAGTCTAGTGACTTTCTTGAATAACTTTTACTTTAAGAATTATAAATTTGCCACTAAGAATTTACAAGACATACACACTAGCACTACAAAACTAAGATATAAAAGCCATTTATTCAAAAAAATGTGGAGGTGTCAAATCACATACACAAGCCAATATTGAGCTACAAACACGGACCAAACAGTTCTATAAACAGAAATTGGAGTGTTCATATACCATAGTACCTGAAAAAGACCGTTAATAAAAAGGAGTCCATAAGTATTTCATTTCACCTTTCCTATATGGCTCCTTAATGAATGTCTTTGCCTAAGTTAGTGTACAGTGAGCCAGAGGTAGAGTCCCAAGTAAAGAATCTAATGCCTCAGGGCTCCATTAAAAACCTTTATTCTTCTAAACAAAAGAAAAGCCTAGCCTATAGTTTCTGTATGACACTGAAGTAAAGCCTCTTTGCTTGAACAGTACGGCATTCCCAAGCGCGTTTGGCATTAACCTAGACTGAGACTGTGCTTTGAAGGACCGTCTTAGTTCTCTTCCCCTTCGGACTCCGACTCTAGAAAAGAAAAGTGAAACATATCAGATAGGTTGCAAAATGACAGTGGCCTGGGTAATCCCATAAAACAGCAGAGACATCCTTTCAAAATTCAAATTGAAGTTTGCTTTACACCTAGCACCTCCTAGGGAAGGTTGACAGATTAAACAGAATAGGCCAGAAAGAAGTATACAGCATCAGAAACCTGAGAACTGCTCCATTATGGAGATCTGTTACTAGAACCAACCCAGATCACTATGAATTATTCTGGTCCTAACTTGCAGGATCAATCAAGGTGCATCTGAGCTTCCTTTAATGAGAAACCTGCATTATTTGCTTGCTATTCTAGTCTACATGAATAGGCTGTATACAACCCAGTAAAGAGGCGGTACCTTCTTAACTGCTTGCTCTGCAAATACTCATCATCATCATCATTCAGCCTACCTCAAAAGCTGTGGCTTTTCTCTACAGTGGGCATGAAATCTGCTCTAACAAAAAATTCTTGTGGTTCATATAGAATAAGATGAAAGAAAAGGGAGCAAAAGCACTTTAACATAAGTGGTTTTGTCACTTCAAGCTACTTTGCATTATATTGCAGCTCTGTCCTTCCACTCACCTGAAAGGAATGGGCTTCTTGTCAGTCAACATTAGACCACTTTTTCCAAACACGTATTTGCAGAGCAAACGCGTTCCACATTTTTATTTATTGACAATAACCTAATTCCCCTGCCCAGTGGCCTGTTGTGCAGCAGTGACTGTGGCCTGAGCATCTTGGCCTCATCACGCGCTGGGAGCCCCTGCTGCTGCTGCAGCGCAGGGAGCCGCACATGGCCAGGGAAATTGGGCGCAGCCGGTGCCACCACCAGCGCTTCCCTCAGTGGCGAGTGCTGCTGTGCCAGGGCCCTGGCACAGGCTGCCCAGGGAGGCTGCGGAGTCTCCTTCTCTGGAGATCTTCCAAACCCGCCTGGATGCCGCCC
>JAUBOD010001092.1:526661-538785 GCA_032353885.1 Nothura maculosa
TACATGTCCTCTTTGTCCCAACTCATGCTCAAATGCACAAAACCCCTAGTGGCTCTTCAAAAAAAAAAAAAAAAAAAAAAAAACATCTGTAATTTGGGCAGGAATTAAATTGTATGTGTGTACACACAATGTATAACTTATATGAAACCTATACCCTTTTTCTGTGCTTTTACGTTGCCATTTTCTGATTACTGATTGCCTTCTTGTCAGATTTTCTCAAGTATTTGACTTTTGCTGTTGGTATATAATTTAAAATACTGCTTTACGTTAATCAGTTTCAGTCTTCCAACTTTTAAGAAGATGTTGTATAAAATATATCTCCTTATTAAGGTTAAAATATAGAAGAAAAATCGGAAAGAAATTACCTTCTTTGACTATATTGTCAGTGAAAAGGCTTGTTAAAATCGTAGCAGGCAGAGTCCCATTGGCTAGCAGGATCCCACTGAGCATCGCCAACTTCTTCTGTTCTGTTTCAGTAAAGGCTTTAAGAAACAGCAGCAGCTGTGGATCAGAGCAAGAAACAGAAAACAGAAAGCACAGACACATTAGAATCACAGGCAGCGATAACAGGTGGAGAAGAGCATTGATGAGCAGGTTATTTTTTCCTCCTGAAGTGCTGTTGTAATTAGAATCACAGCCCATCGTGGTTGGAAAGGGCCTTCCAAGCGCAGCCGCAAGCCCCTCAGCACAGCGCCTGCTAAACCGCGCCCCCGGGCACCTTGCACACCCACACGTTCCTCCAGCACTGCAGTTAGCAACTGTATGCAAAAATTAACTAACAGCAATGTGAAACCCACCTCGAAGCAAGAAGGGCTATCGCAGGAGGTACTTGCGGCTCGGCTTGTTAAAAGCCTGAGGCCTGCAGGGCTCCATGGGAGCTGCCGCAGGATACAGGCCTTACCGGGTGATGGGAACCTGCCCATTCCCATGGCCTGGATTGGAGGCGCCACTAGAGCTGAGGTCCCTTCACTGGCTGGCACAAGCCAATGCCAACAGGGACGATGCACTAATGGGCTGGGCTCCAGCACAGTTAAAGAGATTTTTCTACTGGCCAAAATCAGAAATAATTTTCAAATTCAGATATTTGTCTCAGATATCGTCCTCACAAGGCTGATGGGAAAACCAGGAATACCTCGTAATTCCCATCACTAATAACAACAGGAAATGAGTAGCCTGAGGAAGAGCAAAAATCTCACTGATGTTTGAAGTGCGAGAAAAAAATGGATTTTGCATTCACCCTGTAAAGTCTAAAAATAACTAATTACATAGATGGATTCATTCATTTAGAATCCACAGAGGGATTTACATTCATTCACTTTAATTATTTCTTTAATTGAAATTCAAAAGTGCACTGATGCAGCACATTAAATCTCTATTCTTTATACCAGGAACAACATTGCACAAAATACAATTTTGTCCACAGCATTTCTGCTATTGTTAACAAGAACTTCTCACCATGGTAAGAAGCATAATGTAAGTGCTGAGAAAAAGGATGCTAGACAGCAAAGAGCAGCTTTATTCATTACAAAAAAGCATTGAATTCCACCAAGAGCTAACGCACTCATTCATCAGCAAGAAAAAAAAAATCAAGAATGTAGAAATATGTTTCTAAACCAGTGTGAATAGAGTTACATTTTACAAATCCAGGTAATAAGTTATTAAAACACACACAATGTTTTATTGACAAAGGGGAAAAAATCTCATTCATACTAAAGTGCTTATATAACATCAGCTTTAAGCAACAGTTTATATAGATCTCAATGATTCAACCATGGAAAAAAGTTATTTGACTTTTATTGGGCTTCTGCCAAATACCTCTAAAACAGTTTTAGCTTCAAGAATAAAAAAAAACAATGAAAGATGTAATTTTATTTCAACCAACCAGAACTCCAAACCAGAAAATGTAACAAAACTTGGGATGCAAATTAATGGAATTATTATTTCTAAATACATGCATGGGAAACCACTGACATGCTATATTTTCAAATGCAGCACTTCACTGGTATAGAATGGTGCAGGACAGAAAAAATGGAAGGGCCCTTTTTAATGGTAAGACTGAAATAATTTGTACAGAATTTCATTATAAACCAGTGCAAAATACTTGACTGGTAGCCAGGATATTTCAAATTTCTTTATGCAAGCTTGATCAAGAATAATCTATCTAAACACAACATGCAGAAGGAAAAAGCTCAGTTGTGACTTCTGCTCTTCTAGTGCAAGCAGTGAGGCTGAAGCCGTTAGCCAGGACGAAGCAGCTTCAGGGTAGCAGCCAGGTTTGCAGGCAGCCTGCTTAGTACCTGCCCTTTCTGTCTCTGTACAAGCAACAGAGATTTCAATGAGAAGATGCCTCTCCTATTTCAGCACTTCTATCTGTTCAAATGTTTGAACAGCCTCATTCTCTTCCCCTCTCTTTTCACGATGCTTCTTGCAAGTATTTTAGAATGAATTTTAATTCCACACGTCCCCCACTGCCTAAAGCACCATTGGTGCCACTGGCATAATTTATTTTATTCATATCTTGAAAAATAGTTCTAGCTACCTTAGAGGTTATGTCTCAAATTCCTCTACTTAAGAGATATTATTCTATACTTTAACACCATTGCAAAATGCGGCCTAACTTAGAGGAAACCTGAGTGTTGCAAGGAATCAAAACCTTTAATTAACCTATTGAGGAACAAGCCATCAAAAAGAACAAGCTGTTCAGTTCACAGCTTTTCTTTTAGATTTTTATTGCCAATTTCTTTAGAAGTTTTTCTTTTGCCATCTCTTTCCAGGAAGTCGCAGTGTCCAAATTATTTCAGAATAGCACCAAATCACTCTCAAAGTTCAGGCCTGATTTTCACCTGCTGTTAGACAAGCGCTGCTATTACTGCATTTGTTAGGAATACAGACTGTCTCCAGGCATAAAACGCGCAGTTCTGGCTCACAGTGTTATACTCCTAACAAGTCTAAAAGCACTCCCACCTATTTCAGTGGGAGTTTAGAAAGCCTAATACGCACAAGATCAAACCTACTGTGCTGTAACATGCTCTTTTTGCTTATTATATATGTGTGTATACACACACACACACACACACACGGACACGGACACGGACACCTTTAAGTCATGAGAATTCTGCACCTAAAAGATATACACAACCAAAAAAATGCCGGATATACAACATTTAAAAAGCATTCAGAAATACTAACGTGTCTGTTGTTTTGAAAGCTGGAAATCTTAACAGTGAAAACTAAGAAATTCTGTCCTTGCAGAGAAAAAGGTTTCTTTTAATATGTTCATCAGCTCAGGAGGTGTCTCGCTTTAGTGGCTGGCAGTTTGTGCCATTTGTAGACAGTGCTGAATTGTGAGCAGTGCAGAGGGCAGCTAACACAACAGATACCCGAGGGCTGAATCTTACCTTCTCTCTAGCTGATTTAGAGCATCTGTTTGCTCTATATTTAATCTCCAAATGCTACTATCCTTGTCCCTCACAATTCCTAGCCTGATTTGGGTTTCCTTTGTTAGGAACATGATCAACGAGCTTTGTAAGTTCTCCCCATATTTCATACACTGTGATACAACTCAGTGTATGAAATTTATACTAATTTATACAACCTGTACTTTATACACAGAACACTTTACTAGTTAAACAGGTCTTCTGGAGCATAAACCCTCCCACACAGACTTCTAAAAACCACTCCTTAAGCATGCATATGTACTATACGGGCAATTCATACTGCATGCATTGTCCACTGACCTGAACAGAAAAACACACATAGGGAGATGGACACAAGTTTGGAACAAAGAATTTCACTTCAGTTATTGCAAAAACTTACCACTGGTTATGCAATTACACTAGGCAGCCACAACAGGAACTTCAACTGACTATATTAAAAACTACTGAGAAAAGCACTTAAACATTTTATCTTACATTGAAATCTCTTGCACATTAAAATTCAGACTGAATATTCTCTTGAATATTAAAATTCAGATGTGAAAATTTAAATGTATAGTTTGCTTACAACATTAGAGAAAAAAAATTGCAATTTTGGAAGCACAAGTTAAGAAAAAAATCTGGAAGTTAGAATTACAAAAGGGAGAAGTCCCCAGAAATAATAATGTCCTTAAAGACAAAGTTATGAAGACATAAAGCGAATACTTGCATGCACACTGCCATCTGAGACAATCTCTTCTTAAAGAGAGATTCTTCTTAAAGACAAATCTCACTGACACCATCCCGTTCCTGCTGCTCTTGCTTTGGTTTTTAGGATGCCTCTTTCTGCGGGAAGGGCTAATTTCCCCCCAGTGCTCTGCACTGCCTAATAAATCTGCTAGAAACATCTCTTCCTTTGCTGGGGCAGGGACCAGAGATATCCTGAGTAAGAGGCACCTTCCTGCTTTCTAGCCTCAGCCTGTGCTCATCGCCATTTGAGCTGCTAGACCTTGCACGGGCACCTCTGGAGACGGCAGCGCTCCTGGCCTGCACCAGCTGCTCACACACGTTCCTCTATATACTGATAAAAACACCAAATAGCCAAAAACCAGCACCCTTGCTGGTCAGGAGAGAGCAGCTGCAGGTCTGTTTTCACAAGGACAGTTGGAAGAAAAAGGCAAGAGAAACTAAAAGCAGTTTTCAAGAGTTTTAAACTAACTGCAGTGCTGCAGCTGCCACCTTCCTAGTTTCTCCTCCTCTGACACAGGGGAGCACAGGACTCTCTCTACGGCTGCCTCAGCCCTGGCAGACAACTACGCTGGCTGAGGAAGGGGAATGTGCACAGGGCCCATGTCAAAAGGCCAGGTCTTTGGGAGCCACCAGGATTCTCACAAGGGCACAGAGGTGATGGACGGGCAAGATCATAAATTAACTGCTGCCCTCGGTCCAACACAAAAATCTAACTCAGTGGCCTCACTTGCAAGCTGAAATCTGACCCAGAACAGCACTAGGTCATCAGAGAGACTCCAATGGAGAAAAAGAATCATAACTACAAAAAATATTTTAGTCTTCAAGGTGGACAAAACCACTAAGCTCCATGCTGCCACGGCTTAGGATGCTTTCAAAAGCTTTAGTTAAGATTTCAGATATCAGAACTCCAGCCTCCAATTCAACTATACTTTAAATTTGTGCTTTGCTCCAACTAATGCAGTTAATCTTCAAATCAGCAGCATCTGATGGATGGCTCAGGATAGATCTGATCTAAGTTGAGTCAAGAGTCAAATTATTCCATATTGACCATCTTGTCACTTGCTTGCAAAGTGAATTCTTATAACGGATTCAAAACCAGGCAAGTTATAGAAAAGAGGAGGCAGTTTGAACTGACATGGCATTTGCTTAACTTGCTGCACACTCTGCAGCTTGAATGCTGTGAGTCAGCTTTTCTCATGTCACTGATTATAGTAATTAGCAGCAAGAACATTAGAGCCGTGCAGAGACTGAGGTAAATTTAGGTCTTTAGAGCTGCACATTGTGTAATCAGCATCACTTCATAGGCATTCTGGTCAAGTGCAAAGTAATTTCCTATATGAGCAAGAAGGTATAAATGAGAGCTCAATTCATTCAATCACAGAGGATGGTGAGACATCCCTCCAGACTTACCCTCACTTAACCCTTGTACTGATGTTTCTAATTTTTAAATAATATATAAATACACTTTTAATTTATGGCACAGCACTATATTATTACCCTTCTAGACTATTAGAAACAAGAGAAACATGTTAGTAGGAACCTGAAATACTTGGAATAGATTTTTTTTCTTCTCAAAAATTTCTACCCATACTTCTCCCATTTCCTTAGTAGCACAAAAAGACAAGACTGCTACCACCATTACCTTTTTGATTTCATCTTCAAATGCCTTCTCCAAATACTTGTATCTCCTGATAAGTTTATTGAAGACCTAAAGATAAATATAGATTAATGTTAAATAAACATAGTAGCTACCCTCTTTTACAAGAAAAAAAAAAGACAAAAGGAAACTCACTAAAAGCAGGTTTTGGCCATACCCATCACGAGATTCACTGGGCTTTTTTGTTTTCTCTTAACTGTCTACCATAGGAAAAATAAATAAATAAATAACTAGCACTGTTGATTTCTCCTACTTTCAGATTCTGCTGTGCAGGACTCTCTTAGACCTTAATAAAGATGTTTCATAGTTTTCAGGAAACTAGCAGTCAGAAGGATAGCACTTGTGCAAGCCTCTGTTGCACTGTCTGTTGAGTTACCCTGAAACACCCTCTTCTTTTAGGCTGTTCAGAAATGAAAAAAATAGAAAATAAACTTTGCAATTCTTTCTTTATGCCAGCAGTGTTTGAATCACAGAGCATTTACTACCATTTGAAAATCTTCTCAGAAATTTTTTTGCTCTCCTTATTTCCTTAAGCATAGATTTAGAGATGGAGCAGGAAATAGGAAAAAGTTAAAAGCAGGGGGGTAACAAATACAGGAACTTCCCACTCTACACCCTCTTCTCCAATAATGCAACTTTCTGGGGAAGCTGTCATGTGTGAAACAAGATAGCAAGGCAGATAGGTAGCAGTGCTCACTAGCTTCCTTTGATATAGAATCCTTGTCAAATAAATGAACACAAATGCTTGCAAAATATGCTCCAGTTACAAACATTTTCCAGAGCTACAAAAAATATTCTCCTGAAAGTGATTTTTAAACCTTTTTTAATCCTATCATGTGACCAAATGGTTTTGAAAACTGAGAGGTAGAGGACACTCTCAGATGGGAGAGACAAAGTAAATTAACAAATCATCCTCACAGCAAATTGAAATAAGCAAGACATCTTGGAACATAAATTGTTGCCAACTGTGATGAGATCCTAGACATCCTTTTTTTCTTAATAAAAATTAGAGATTAAATGGAAACAGGGCAAGTTACTGCTTAGATGAGTTGTCACTTACCCTATAGCAATCATTGCAGGCTGCTCCAGTTTTTCCCACTATAATTCCCCTAACCGGAAAATAGTATTCAACAATTCCCTTAACAACCCCCACCTGAGCATAGTTGCGGATGGCATCATGATCTTCATCTGCAAAAAATACACAGTGGTTGGTCATCTTGGTCTTGTCATTGTCATCTATGCGTGTGCCTCCAGGAGCTAAGAGAAATAAAGAAAACACATAAGGAAAAAAAAATCTCTACTTAGAGAGTGTCCCAGAAATAGAATATTTAACAATTCTTACATTAGTATCACTGAGGTAAGAGGTGGAGTGGGAATTGAAAGAGGAGAAAAAAAGTAGAGGGCAAAAAGACAAAGCCAGAGCTTTATTAAGTTGTAGTGACACTGGTCACATCAGGCAGCCAATATGCTGTTGTATTAGATCACACAGACCTCTATGGACACACAAAAAAATGGTAACACTAAGAAATCTTAGCAGTCCCTTGCACTTAAAATAAGTGCTGCTTTAAAACACTAGAATAATGTAAGTCTTTATTCCCTTCTCTAAAGGGAATAGCAGTAGCTCTGTTACTAATTCGAGGGCTTGAAATGTGCTCCTTACTTCTCCAATTGTTAACAGCTCCACATAAATACTGAAAACACCACTGCAAAAAATACTTCTCCTGAACTATTTTGGGGTTCCTCAAAAGCAGCCACACACGGGGTTCCCCAGAAACAGCTGCAAAGCCTCCATCTCATCCTACCATTCTCCTCTTTGCCTCCCTTTCTTGAAATGTCTACAACGAAATCTTTGCAGCAGCTGGGAACCTGCAGTGCTGTTAAACATTCTGATGCTAATATGTTATTCTCTGAGCTTCTCTGTTTCAGCTTAGACTGAAGGATTCACACAGTACTATCCATTTTCTGTTACATTAGTAGGATGTGTTGCACAACCGAGTCCCTAGATATTCCTGCTGTAACAAGTAACAACTCTATGACGCTAGATCCAAAAGGCATCCAAAGAACTGAATAACAACACAATCCATAACTTCTACTTGGTTCAGGAGGACAGTATCTTAAGCAAACCAAGGGTGGTCCTCTAAATTCTGCACTGGTAGCTGCATTTTACCTAGCATGCTGCCAGCTACCAAAATATCGAAGAGCGTGTCGGCATAGCGGCGATAGTCGAGCCGTGAGCCTGCTGAATCCAGGAACTTGGCTATGGCCTCCAGGTCATTCCCAGCTTCATTGAGACCTTGCACAATGGTATCCCTGAAGACTGTTGGTTCAAATTTCTCCTTTTCATCTGAAACAGAGATTCAAGAGAAGAAAAAGCAGAGGCAGTCAGCTTCGGTTTTCCAGGAAAAAAAAATCCTCACCCACAAAAAGCCTGAAAATACGTAGCACAAATAAATGAAAAGAAGGAGGAGGAGGAGGGAATTGCACATACTGGAATTACTTTCAGATTTCATTCTCTTTACTGCTCTCGTTGAACATTTTATTCCATGTGCATACTTTCAGATATTGTTAAATTTGATAGCAGAATAAAAGATGTGTCAATTTTGTCTAAATAATCCCACTCTAGGAACACTCTGTTTTTCATTTCTTGATATTTTTCTTTAAATAACTACAGCTGCATGGCTAAAAAGAGAGACATCCCCAGGAAGAGAGGGCATCAAATCAGCCATCAGAACCATATTTCTGTAAGTGTTGGCCACCTTGTACCATGGTGTAGCCCCAAGCTTTTTTTTTTCCTGTTGTGGCCACGAGCAGCACCGGGAACACAGAGAGGCCCCGCTGCTTCCGTGGCTCTTCCTGGTTGAGCTCAGGGAGCACCCGGACACGTCCTCCCTGCGGAGGCCACGTGGCAGATGAGGCCTGTGGCCACCTCCAGCCTCTCCACAGCTGCCTGGGCCCTCCTGAGTTCCCTGGAAGGCCCCGTCCTGGCCTGATCCATGTGCAAGGTGCGTGACCATCCAAACGGCTTTGGACTTGCAACTGCAGGAGGTTTGTGACATCCTGAGCAATTCTCGATAGTCATCACCTGCTAAAAGAAATGTTGATACAAGCTCCTAAGAAATCTAAATATATGACATCCTGAGTGTAAAACCAGAGGTTTTAGTTACTGAGATGAATGGGATTTTTTTTAAAAAATCCCGCCTAAACATGTGCTAATGCAGTCTGAAACTTGCCAGCTGCAGCTCTTAACATGTTTCTCTTTAATCGAATTGGTGAATAACTTCTAGACGTTACCTGTCCTCAGGCTGCGGGATTTCTTTCTCTGCAACTCATGGCGCACCTCTTCTAATCCCAAGCACTAATCCCAACCAACCCACAAAATACCTTCAAGTCCAATACTTCTCCCTCCTATATTTTTCCTACTATCACCACAGCCTAAAAGCAATTAAATAACTATCTTGCTAAGAATACTTTCACCAGTATAATATTTTTTAATATTTTTAAAATAGAAATATTTGCATCTGTTTTTGCTTCTCTGCACCTGCTTGCAGTGCAAACACTCCTTGCAGTGCATTGCTTGCACATTCTCTCCTTCCTTCAAAGCCTCCCTTCTGCCCTCAAGATCAAAAAGCCTCCTCATCACCTCATTTTCCAGAAACCATACAGCCATGCCAACCTTTAAGTGGCTTGGTGGTCTTATCACCTGTGCTCATGAGGCCATGTCAGGATTATACAGACACCCATACACAGGCCCAGGAATCCACCTGTTCCCAGTGCCAGTTCTTCCTAAAGGGCTGGCACACCACAGTGCCAACATCTGCTTCCACCATTCAAGTACAAGGCCCTTTCCCATGCTACCACTAACTCCTTCCCAGGCTTCCACCTCACCCTGACCTTGGAGATAGTCACCCTCTATGCCTTATTTTTACCCTCTGTCTCAATCAAGACCTAGAGTCTCCATTTGAGTAACCATCATGGAGATCTGCGGGGCACAAGTCCCATAGGGCTGGCTGGGAAGCTGAAGGACCCCCCTCTGCTCTGGGAAGATGCCCACACAGAAACACCCTGTGGAGTCCCACAGGGTCCATCAGACTGCTCAGTGACCACCTACTCACATACAGCTCTCTTCCACCTTGACCTATTGGAACAACTGGAAACGAGCAACAGACCAAGCAACCCACAAGCAAACAGGGCTTCTACTCAAGCCCAGGCACTTCAGCATGTGCATGTACTCTGGGTGGGCTTATTTGCACACATGAAACACAGCTCCACCCATAAACAAGTCTGAGTATCATGATCCTATTTGGGGTCACCACGTAAGTACATAGTATTTTCATGGTAAAAAGGCACGCGTGACGACTCATTAACCAGCAGAAAAGACAGTCTCCTGTCTTGAGAGATGAGAGGAAGAAAGAACTACCTTAGTTTTTCAATTTTGTTTTTGTCAGAAGGTTTAGGACATTCTGGTGTTTAAGCTGAAAGATACACACTTTGTACCATGGATACATAGATCTCAGTACAAACACAACCACCATGATTTATATTTGCTTAGCTGTCCAAAAAACCGGATCTTCTGCTGCCTCTTATCTGAAGTACTCTCCTATTTTCTTTTCTATTATAATCTAAAAGCACACACAAAGAGCAGGTGTGCTCAGCTGCAGGAAGAGTGTCTTCTAATGTCGCCAAACCTTTTTCCTACCACTTTAATCCACAGAGGAGCCACGTGAAGAGCCTAAGCAAGAGGCTGCGGGGGAAACCAGCACCAGGATGCGGCACTGCCGAGGACACAGTCACTTCCCTGCGCGCTAGCGGGGCAGCTTGTGGGTGCAACACGAGTGACACCCAGCACAGCAGGGCTGCACAGGCTTTCCGTCTGCATCGCGTCCCCAGATCTTTATTTCTTTTCTTTTGCTTCTAAGGAAATCACAAAATACATTTATATTTTTGCTCCTTAAGAATTAGTCTTGACTCTTCAACAGAAGGTCCATAGATTGCTGTGGAACAAAGAAATGAGAGGCTCGGTTTGCTCCCCCTCTGTCCTCCCCTTACCGTGAGGTGCTAACATTAAGATTTTTTTTTATTTATTTTATTATTTATTACCATTTTACTAGCTAACTTTCAGGGAGAAATTATCAGCATGCAGCTACCTACTGTGCAACATTGTGGTCCATGCTGATAGGAGCTTAACTATTGCAGCACTGTAATGTCTTCTTACATACACTAGAAGTTTCTTTAATATTAAGCACACTTACAAACATGATATAATAGTTAAGTAAGGGCACTTGTAGCTTAAGAAATTCTACCTATATGAACCATGGAAGTTACATAGAGAAAAATATTTGTATAAAGGAAGCAAGATGAGACAAAATAGACAGTACATTTTCAATAGGACTGCAGTTGAACTATTCCACAACTCTCACCCAAGTTTCATAACTTTTCTATATCTTAGGGCATTCACTCAGCACCAGGATTCATAACAGATGTAGTAATTTTCTGCGAAAGGCCAAGTACTTTTTGCTTCTCTCATTCACGTGGATAGAGTACTTGGTTTACATCACCACCACGAGTAGCTAAGGGCAGGTGTTAGCTTTTAATCACAAACAGAAAAGTCAAGATAGGGGAAGTTATTAAATTACAGACAGGAATCCCAGCTGTGCTTGCCAACATAATCTGCCACTTCAACAGAAAACTCAAGGCTTCCTTTTCATGAAGAAGGTACTATCCTGAAAATATTTAATTTCTTAAACACACATTTGCTCCCTGCTTCCAAGCGTTGGGCAGTCATTCATTGCTGGACATCTAAATCACAAAGAATTAATTTTAAGCTAGGTCTGCTCTACCATGCTAGCAAGCACAATAGAAGAGCACTGAATGAATGCTTCGATATGCAGGATAATTAGGACTACGCAGCTTTCTTTGAAAAATATGAAATATTGTACATAAAAAAGGGAAATAGCATATTTACAAAAATGTAATATTCAGATTATTAAAATATGGGCATAATCTAATAATAAGTATGTAAATAATTAGACTACACTCACATATAGAGCAGAAATAAGTATTTGTGTTGTTTTTTAACTTTTCTAGCCTTTGTTGTTGAAGAAAGCTGGTCCAATGACATCATCTGACCACCTCATGGGAGAGGGACACGCAGGAAAGAGCCAACTCCTTTGCAATAGAAGCAAAAGCTTCATTTACCTACACAACAATAGTTTGACACAAACAAAGACCTACTACAGAAAAATCCAGATCCATCTTCCGAAATACTCTCCAGTTTGCTTCCTTTCAGGAAACGGCTGGAAGAAGG
>JAUBOD010001092.1:548636-564975 GCA_032353885.1 Nothura maculosa
GCGTCCTCCTGAAGCGGCCAGGAGCACCTGTGTAATATTGTAGCCTGCTCAAACACAGAGATAGAAAATTCCACTTCAAGGCACTAACATTTGTGCTACTGCTGTGTCTACACGGAAACAGTGAGGCCAGAAGAGCAGCAAGCCAACTCAGTTTGGTGCAAAACCTGACAATTTAATTGATGCTGGACCACTGCCTATTTCACTGTCGTCCATTTTAGTCTACAGTCAGGTATATAGCCAAATATATACCCAAAACTCTATATCCATGTTTTTCTCTGAATAGACAACTTACAGGCACAAAGATCAAATTAATTTGATCCAATTTTAACAGTGACAGAGATGTGCAAATCAGACCTTGCGATCCTTGGCTCTCCCGAGTCATAGGAAGGCAATTCCAGAAGGCAGTTTATCAAAATATTGTATGTGCCCATTCTAGGCCAAGATCTTAAAGAGTTTCTGAGGAGCAGCTTCTGCTTTAGACACTTTTAAAAAATTTCAACTAGACCAAACAGACCTCATCTCCAACCTCCCCAACAGTTTCTTCATCATTAAAGACAAATTCACAATGGTAAATTTACATTCTGCTGCAGTGACAGATAAAAACACTTTGGGCAGAATAAAACTCTAATTACACAGTCAAAATTAACAATAGTGCAATCAAAGGGGATGCTATTCAATTCTCTAGCTAATCCAGCAGACTTCATTGTTAATCTTTCCTAAATCATTCGTGCAGTCCCCATTGTTCACAGAGAAGTTTCAAAATCCAGTTTCTCGCAACCACGTTCACAGAATAGGCCCAGCGTGAAACCACAAGACTCCCCCACCCAGCCCAGTGTCCAAGTCAAGAACTGGTGCAAGAGCTGCTCATTTCCAACCCTGGCAGCACAGTCACTCAAGGGCTTTCAATGTCCCTTGAAGTGGGCACACAGCATCACTTGCCTATCAAGCCTGGCTTCCTTTAACAGAAAATCCATACCCTCGGTTTGCAGTTGTTTGGCCTCATTAAGGTCAGCTTTATGCAATGATATTTGACACTATCAATCAGGAAACTCACTTTATTATTTAGAGTATCGTTGTTCATTCAATGAAAAAATCACTAGCTTCTGAGGATGACACAATAAAGTTTCCTCAGCATGGATATGTAGATGTACATACATATGTACATATAAAGAGAATAAGCATTCAGATAAAGGCTACCTTAGATTTTTACAATTTCCAATTCCTAGAAGAAAACAGGATATTAAGAAATTAAAAGGTTTATTAATGAGACAACTAGTTCAAGATCTTTTCCCTTTTAATGAAAAAACACAAGAAGCTTCTTTGACATTTTAGAAAGAGAACTCTGTCAACCCAGGGCTCTCAAATCAGCTTTTATGGAAGAGTTTGACCCTTTCGTGGAAAAGGGACATACACCTTTCAGTGCTCCATCTCCTGTGTTTCTGGATGAAACAGAAGCTTTTCAGAAGGCAAATACTAGAACTGCTCTCAGTCACTGTATCCTACTACAGGAAAAAGGCAACTTTTCTAGAGTAGAAACAAGGTATCAATGAAACAGCGCCAAGATCCTGAAACACAGGGGTGTTCAGGCAAACCCTGCCAGTGGGTGAGCGGAGCGCTCAAGCCCAGGCAAGGCAGCCCAGCGTGCTGCCCTCCCGCGTCCTGCCCCGCTCTGCCCTGCCAAGGGCTCCGGAGCGCCGGGCGCTGCACAAGCCGGCGCGTGCTCTGCCCAAGGGAGGGTAACGCGCCCGGGCGGCTGCACCACTGGCCAAACGCGTTTTAAAAATCACAAATAAAATACTCGGCCTGATTTCAAATCAGGGACTTTGTAATAGCTTTTCCCTCTGTTCTTGACAGCACTGAAAGGCTATTTCACTTTTTAAAATACTGAAGAGAAACAAGAGGGTTGATATTTCACATTACATGGTGCTATGAACCTTTGCAGAGAACAGTTGTTGAGAACATTCATTAAGCTAGTTATTCAATAAACTACCAGCCTAGTCATAAGGAACCAAGTATTTATATATACATATATAATATATATATATATAATATATATATATATATAAAGGTTTATATATATAACAAAGGTGTTGAAAAGAATAAATTGACCAACATCCTGGTCTACACTAGGGACACAATGTCCTCTCTTTTACCAACAATTTTTTGATCTCTCTTAGCTCCAAAACCAAATCTGTCTCGTCTCCTCATACCATAAATATTGCTTTGTACCAGGTCAAACTGAAAAAAATATTGTGATCAAAGGAGCTCTTGTCAACAACTGTTTAAACTGACAGCACAAGACAAAGGAAAATTGGAAAGAATCGGATCTTCCCACATGCAAGAAACAAAACCTATTGTGTGTGTGAGGGCTGGGGGCAGCCATTAAATCAGCCCTCGCTCCAAGCATCCCTGAAATGTCTGCAAACGTTTGGCTTGAGGAAGGGTGGACACCAGTGTGCCCTGCCACTGCCCCTGAGGAGCATGTGCAGGTTCTGAGTGCGTCTAAGTTGTGCTCCCTGATCACAAAGGAGGCGTAAGAGGCTGCTATATAGATGAAAACTTGAGCTTTCTCAATCTATTGTTTTAGCTCTCCTTTGAGGTATAAAACTGCAGTCAAAACAAGGGACGAGCTTTCTGTCTGCTAATGCTCAGAAACACGTTGCTAAGATTTCACAGCCTGTGTCTTACTGCAAAAAGGGATCAATGTGTAATTTGGATGGGCTGAATGGCTTTATCTAGAACCATTTCTAGAAAAGTATTTTATTCATGGAAATAAAACTTGAAGTGAAAGGATAACTTAAACTTGCACATTGCAAGCTGTCAAACTCTTTAAACTGGCTTTTTGGCGTGGTTAACAATGGATGCAGGCAGAGGTTGTTGCAAGCAGCAGGAGCGCGGAGCCCAGCGCGGTTGTTCTGCTTGCAGCAGTTACTGGAGCGGGACAAGGGTGCGACTCCCTGCGAGTCGAGGTACCCCAGGAGATGCTTCCTGTTTCCGTGACTGACCCTTCTGTCCCAGACTGGGTCTCACATTTTCCCTGCATGACCTTCTTGTTCTCAATCCTAATTGTCACCAGGGATAATCCCCGCTTCTTACAGGCTGGCTCAAGCCAACCACCTTTGTCTGCTATTAGGAATCCACAGGAACTGCAGACAGTCCCTACACTAAACTCCCATAGAGGAAAAAATTCAGTGTAACAAAGCAAGGCTTAAAGGGGACTCCAAAACACATCTACATGAGAAGCACTTAATGAATTTTACAAGTCTTACAAACATTTAGGTGAATATTTCTGCTAAACCACACTTCTAATTTCAAATGATGTATAAAGCACGGAAAAAAATAGCTACTTATAGACAAAGTCTCTACTTCGGTAAGAATTCCTATTGATGTACTTCCTGGGAATTTTTTCCTGCCTTCTAGGAATTTATTTTGAAAAATACACAAGTCAATAAAAGATTAATTATTCATTCCATGCAACACTTCCGGGATTTCTTTTGTACTATATTAAAACACGCTCGTTGATAAAAGCGCATCCCAAGTCAGAGCGGGCCCAAGACTGAGCCGCACTGGACACCGTTCCCACGCGTCCCCCCAAACAGCCAGGGTTACTGCCCTGGGCCCCGGCTCATCTCAGGGCTACCTGGCCTTTGCCTAGAAGGGATGCAACCCAAATGCCCCTTCTCACACCCCGATCCCTGTGAACGGACCCCTGCAGCTCTCCAACCCTCCTGCAAAGCGGCGGCCCAAGCCAGGCTTGGACTGTCCTTTAAGAGCAGTATGCCAGGAATATGATTTCCCTTTACCAGGCTTGCTCAGTAATGTGATACTGCAAAACACCAACGCCAGGAAAAGCACTTAAAGTCAAAGTATATTTTTACCTTAAAACATAAGTGTTGCATTCTGCTCTCAGCTTTACAGTAAACGAGAGGATTTTGAGGAGCACGATGCTGACCTAGCATGATTGCCATAGCCCTGTACTTACCAAGGTGATGGGACTATTTTTCAAATGGGCTTTCTCTTTATTTGGATAGGTTTTTTATTTTTACTTTTGTGGTCTCTTACCTAATCCGCAATTACATTTAACAAGTAGGTTGCACCATATTCAAGTGGCTCTGCAGAACATTACTGCACTCCACATTTTCTCTCTCCCTGGAGAGAAGCAGCAGATTTTTCCATTTGTCAATTTTCCTCTCACATAACAGTGTTAGCTCTTAATGATCCTTGAGTATTCTAGTTACTTTAAATTAACAAAGATGTTAACTATGATGAATTGCTACAGCTGAGAGGAGAAGTGATATATAATCAAGGACCGGTGACGTGGAAGAAGAAATAGCGCTAACAACCAAGTCCACAGTTCAATGGACAACCATGGTGGTTCATAGGGGTAATTCATTACATATGACTGATATACAGAATTACACTTATGTGTAGGGTCAAGCAGTAAGATAGAGATGCAGGAAAGTTTCTTCACACATGTAAGAATTCTTACATTTGAACTAGAGGAATGGAAACACAGTAAATCATAATATTCAAATGCCTCAAAATTCAATCTTTGCACAGTAAAACCTCACCTACCTGGAGGAAGGTTATGCAGAGATCACCCCCACACAATTAGCAGTTAAAGCTATGCCCAAAAGTAAAAGCATTTCCTCAGCAATGCACCACACAGCCCATGCAAAGGCACTCGCAGCAGTAGCTGAGCAGGCAGTGCCACGTTCTGGGTGCAAAACACTGGGGTTAGGTCCACACGGGCAGATCAGGCCGAGGAGCACAGGAGCACCATTCTTCCTAAACCACACAACTAAATCCCCACAAGAGACAATCCTGCTATATGAATCTTCAGGCCCGAAACTGGCATTTTCACACTACTGGGGTGTGTTTCCAGCTGGGCAACACAACGGCTCAGCTCAATTTCCCCCAATGTGTTCAAACACGCAACAGGCACTTCTGTCCTTAGCTATCTTCAGTTACTCTTCTGAGGTATTTTAATAATCCATCTATTGGTACAAAATATGATCTAGAAGCATTAGCAGGTCATATCATACACCCATCAGCTGTACCAAGACCCAAATAAAAATGAAACCTTAAAAATACAGTGAAATAAAAATTCTTAAAGGAGGCCATGATTTAAAGTGACACCAATCAACTAAAATAACCATCTATCCATAGGCAATCAAAAGAAAAATCAGGAAGCATAAAAGGATGTTTCCATCATTAAAAAAATCCTTGGACTGGTCTGAACTTGAATTGATTCAAATGTACAATCATATTAAATACTTTCTTTTGTTTTTTTTCTCCTCTCCATTAGGATATGAATATTAGGTGTGGAGAGGGTAGGATCCGAAACTAACAGAGATTCTGTCTGAAAGGTTCACCTCTACTGCATGGGCTTTTTTCTACAGCTCATATCCTGCAGAAAAGAGGAACCATCTAATAGAAATGTTCTTGAGAGTTGTATTGAATTGTTCTTACATAGGAAGGACAAAATGGATTTAAGACTTCAGTTTGACAAAGAAATAAAGAGGAAATGATATGTCTCTACCATGCCTTGAACTGTACATCAAAGGTGAACAGGGAACAGGTTTTCATTGTCTCCAAAAACAGGAACTAGACAGAATTAAGTGAAACCATGAAGTCAGAGGTTGAAAAAAAATAAAAGGAGGCAGTTCTTCACGCAGCTGTGGAACTTAAAACCGCAGGAAGCTACACATGCAAAGCATATTCAAGTTCAAAAAAACCCTTTTTATGCTGTCAAATGCAAAGGTAAATTCCAGGATACCACTCTTGGTTCAGAAAGTGATTAGCCACTAGAAGCAGGAAGAACAACCCTGGAGGTATTGCTGCTTGTGTGACCTGTTCTTAAATTCTTCCTTAAACTACGTGTTCGGAGTCAGACGCAGTTTCTCAGTGAGCAAAGCCTTGGCACAGGAGCCAGTTCCAGGAACCTTGCCCCTTGTGCTGTTGGCAGCCAAGGTAGCACATTGCTGTAATCTGAGCAGCCCTAGAGACACAAACCTTAGCCACTTCACTCTGATGGGAAGGGGCCAGCTTGAAAGCACCGAAACCTGTTCAGCATTTCCCTTCCCTCTCTTCCACACCAGGGACTGAGAGTTTTGTGGTCTTCGAGGTGTAACACCACCCCTTCCTCCTTAGCTCATGGCATGCTGAAAGTAAATGTTACTAGCATTCAGTGAAAGGATGTTCACAAGAATATTGCTCTCCACAGCTGCAAAATGAACCAAGTATTTATAATTATTCTGAATACCAGAGCCATTATACATTCTCACTGCCAGGATCCTATACACTAGGACCAGCTAAATGGAGGGGAAAACACTGCCACTTGTATCAGCTGCACAATTAAGAACTATCGCATGCATAAATAAGCTGAGGATGAAACAGGAAACTCCCTATATGCAATACCTACCTATTGAAAGCTAACCACACTGAGGTGTGGCAAAGCTCACACTGCCTTCTTCCTCTGCAAGACCCCAAACTTAAATTATTAATTACCTCAGCAATACACACAACTTAGATTCAGGGAATTAGGTACTGTAAGAGCTAAGACAATGTTTAGAAGCTACATTTTTCAGATTCCAGCTCTCTGCCCTCACACAGATTTCCTACATAGTCCTGGAAAAGCATTCACTGCCTCCATGCATCAAATCTTACACATAAAATGGGAATAAAACAACTTTAGTACTTCATAAGGATAAGCAAAAGATGGCGAAATGTCCACATACACGACAACAGTGCATATAAATAGGTTATCACCAGAAATATTTTATAATAGCTTTAAAATATATTATTAATCTGCTGTAGCCTTATTCACCAAGTACCTCCAGTGCGACCAAAAACAAGGTTGTTTGCCTGATTAGTCTGTGAACAAGGGCCCAATGAGAGCATTTCTGACTCTCTCAGAAAAATATTTTTTTTAAAAAAATGCAATATGCTTATACCTATATTTATGTCCAGTTCATGACAGGTCATTTTTAAGTATGAGAAGAAGCTTCTAGGCGTCTTCTTTTTTTTTTTTTTCTCCTCTTCTTCATTTTTTTAACCTAATCCTGACAGATTACCAGCAAACCATAATATCACAAAACTTGTTCCCAATAAGGAAAAATCCACAACCCACGGTGCACCAACAGAAGGCCACTTAACCCCTTATCAAGGTGCTACAGTAGCTCCTGCAGCTGACTTCTGCTGGAGAAATGCAGAAAAATGGACTGAAGCACAGAAAGGATTTCTCTGTCTTGAGAGCACTACACCCTTAAGGTAGTTTGGGGATGCCACGAAGAAAAGTCAAGGGGATTTGTATAGCCTGAAAACTCAATTTCAGCACAAGCCTCACAGCAATCCCTCTTATTTACACTTGTTGATCCAAAGAAGCCTGCATTTGTGTGCTTCTTTAAAAACAGAAAAATCAGAATTGAACTGATGGTTGAACCAAGTGTTAAAATAAAACATAGACAAATATAGAAGAGTAATAATTAAGAAACACTTCCCTGTAAATAAATAAGAGATGACCCTGCAAGTACAACATGAAGGGAAACAGTTTGCCGATTAGGCTCTGCTTTCAGCGAGCGGCTACAGAGCAACAAGCAGTTAGATGTCCTTTCTAGCGGTGCAAAAGTTCCATTGCGACGGGAAGGACGAGAGGAAAACGGGCCGTCCCCCGTGCCGGTCCCGCATTCCCCGCTCCCAGACACCCACCCGCGCTCGCAACGCGGGGACACGCGGGAGCCCCGAGCCGCCCTTCTCGCCGCAAACCCGCCGGGAGCAGCGGGAAGTTGGACGGGCCACAAAGACCGTTTTTCCACTGGCGGTTTAATTTTAGAGAGGTGCGAACAAAAGACGCCGCTTTGGAGCCCCCGCACACGCCGCCTCCCTGCGCCATTCTCCGCGCCCCGCTTCCCCCGGGATACGGGATGTCACGGCACCACTGAGCCTCCACGGAGCCGCTTTAGAGAAATAAACAGCTTTTTCCTGGTGAGAAAAGCAGGAAAACGGCGACATGTGAAATAAATAAAATACAAAATAAAGGAAGGCGAGAACCGCCTCCCCCCACGCCACCCCGGGAGGCTGCCCGGTGTGTCCGAGGCACCGGCGCCAGCCCCGCCCGGGCAGGGCCATGTGCCGGGGCGCAGCTAACGGCTCCAACGGTTCCCGCAACGGCCGGGGCGCCGCGGCCAGGGCTGGGGGGAGCGCGCGCCTCCCGCGGCCGCCGCAAGGCGCGGGGCCCCCGAGCCGGCACCTGTCGGGTGGTTGCGCTGTCCGGGCGGGCGAGGGAGCGAGCGGCGGTCGCGGCGGCGGCTGCTTCACACAATGGAGGGCTGAAGGACGGACACATTGACACACGGGCGCCGCCGCGGCCGCCCCCTCCGCCCGCGCGCACCACTCGCGGCGCCGCCGGGGGGAGCGCGGGGAGAAGAGCGCCACAAGGACCGCGGAGAGGAGCGGAAAGTTGAGCAGTCCCGGCCGCTTAAATTTCTGCGGAGACTGCAGAGAGCTCAGGCTCCGTCTCCGCAGCGGTGCCGAGCTACAAGGGCGGCAGGAGGAGCGGGCAGGTGCGGATCCCCCCGCGGCGCAGCGCGAATGGTCGGGCCCGGCGGCGGGGCGGGGCGGCGGGAGGAAGCGGCCATGCCGAGCAGGGCGGGCCGAGCGGCCCGGGGCGGCGGCGCGGAGCAGCCATGGCCCCCGCCAGGCGAGGCGACCTCAGCGCCGAGGAGAGGGACTTGATGGCCGTCATCTCCCAAGGTGAGGCCGGCGGCCGTTAGCGGCGCAGCGCGGCCGTTGGCGTTGGCCGTTGGCGTTGGCCGTTAGCGGCGCCGCCCCGCGCCGCTGTCGGGATAATCCCGCTCCTCGCGCTTTATCTTCCTGCGTGTGCGGCGGGCAGGCCGGGGGCCCTTGCGGGCCGCGCTGTCTTTGCACTAGCGGGGCGCGTTGCGCAGCTCTTGGCCGCCTGCTCCCCCATTCCGCGCCTCGTGCGGGCCGCGCGGCTCCAGCCCCTCTAGCGTTCTGCCCTGCTGCCTCCTCAGGTGTCTTCAGCGCGTGTCTTATGGCCCTCCACAAGAGCTCTGTCCTAAACTCCGTCTGAACTGAGCTTGGCCTACAGCTGGTTTGAGCATCAGAAGTTTCTGTGGCCTGATGATAAACTAAATAGAATAGCCCAAATCAAGACTCTTGGAGCATTTCTTTATTATTATTATTTCTCTGTATTAGGTCTGAGGGAGGGCCCAAGGAAGTTGTATGAAAGGCCTTTGCACTAACTAGAGTGGGCTTTGTGCCAAATCTTGGTGTCTGTGACTTACCTGGAATATTTCCCATAGAAATTTTAAAAAATTCAACCATAAAAATATGGACTATTTGTGTCACTGCACAGAGTTCTCAACAACTGGAGCACCCTTATGGGTTCAGTTATTTTCCAGGAGGAGTGGTGACCAGGCTGTACCAGCCCCGCTCCTTATGTTCCCCTGCTGTGGACCTGTGTTTTTGCCTGGCTGGTGAAATGCTGCCAGCTTGACATGTAAGCAGGAAAAGAAGGGGGAGTAAGTGGTAAAAGGTTTCATTGAGCCCAGGAGTCTCTCATGTGTGATAACTGCTTCTTGCGGGCACTTTGATAGCTCTTTGAATATAGGCTTCTCCAAAGTATAGAAATGTTTAAAATAGTCTGTATCTTTAAACTCACAGGCCTTGTGTTCTGGTGGAGTTTATGGAGAGACAGTGCTGTTCTATCCTTGTGAGTTATGTCACAAGTTGGTTATGTCAGAGAAATGAATGTTTGCTCTTAATGCATGTTATCAGCTATTGTTTCTTGTTACGAGTTTTTGGCTTTTAACTCCTAGAACAGAGCACTCTTCTTTCTTAAGCCTCTTACTTAGATGTAGGTGATTTATTGGTAATTACCACCAGTGATTTACTTAGGTTTTGGTTTAAATTGTCAATTAGACCAATTTTTGTCTTCTTTTTTTTTTTTTTTTTTTTTTTTCTTCATTCTCTTTTCTTTCTCTCGCTCTCTTTTTTTTTTTTTTTTCTCCCTCAATTAAAGGGAACACTGAAGAGGCTGGAAGGCTACTGGGCAGCAAGAATGTCCGTGTCAATTGCTTGGATGAGGTAGGACGAAATTGCAAGTGTGGTAGTGAGTTTAGCAAGGAAAATACTAGGTCTGAAGGCCTTCTTGTTATTAACTTAGGTTGCTCTGCAGACTCTGGGAAATGAGAATTCTTCTGAAGAACTTTCTAGCTTGCAGCTGAATAGTTTTAAAGAGTTTTTATTTAAGAATAATTAAGTATCAATGTTACTGAACATATTACAGAGTCTGTTCTGTCTCTGAAAGCCCTGCATGAACTTTCTGGTGGGTACAGTAAGATGAGCACTGCGGCAAGGTATGTGGGGAGGGGGCTTCCGCAGTGCCTCCATTTCGGTAGCAGAAGGGAAAGGAACATGTGTCCCTGTTATTCATCTGCCCCACACTTGTAGGATGTCACCCAAAGCCTCTGCAGCACAGTGAGTGTAGAGAGCAGCTAGGTCAGAAATGGTAAACATTTAATGGTAAACGTTTTCCTATCTAGAAGCAGGTGTTACAGCCATGTAGAACAATTAAGGTTTAAGTGTTAACCTGCAGGTGGAAGTAATTTCTTGAACAAAGTGTGGGATGTCTGTTTCATTATGTTTTTCTTTTTGTAATGTTTTATAAAAGAATGAAACGTTAATGTGCAGTACAAAAACTGTAATTACCCAGCACATTTTACATCAGTAGGCAATTTATCAAGTTAAGTGTCCAATTGTATGTGTCTGTGTGTCATTAGATACTTTGTTCTAATGTGTGCTTTTCTTTTTCCCAACTTTTATCAATTCATATGATCCCCAAGAAATTCAGGCTGAAAGGGACCTCAAGAAGCTGCTAGTCAAACTTCCCATTCCAAACAGGGTCGTCGATGAGGTCCAGTGAGGGTGCTCATAGCTTCAAGTCTTTAGGTCCTGCAAATCTCCAAGGATGGGGACTGCACAATGTGTGGCAGCCTGTTCCACTGCCGTGCTGTGTTCGTGGTGCTCATGTCCAGGCTGAACCTCGCTTTCAGTTTATGCCTCTTGCCTGTCGTCCGCCAACCACATGTAACTGTCCTGCCTCCAGCCTCTCCGTAACCTCCCCTGGGCAAGGCTGGGTAGCTTTCTGTCCCCCAAGGCTGCTGCTGCTTCCTCAGGCTCAATAAACCCATCTTCCTCAAAAAACAAACAAACAAACAAACAAACAAAAAAACCCAACCAACCAACCAAAACTTTCCTTTGGGCAAATGCCCCAACTCCCAGTGCAGGAGCTTCTCCCTCCTCCCGTGTTTGGGCTGTCCTCTGTTGAACTCACTGCAGCTTATTGATTTCTTTCTAGTAGTGGAAAGGGAGCCTGGCAATCTCACAAATGCTGATTAGAGGGATATAATGACCTCCTTCAATCTACTGGCACGTGCCTGGGAGAGCATTAGTGCTGTTTTGTTTTGGTTTGTTTTTTTTTTCCCCTCTCCTCCTTACAGTGTATTAGTTATATATATCTCTTTTTATTTAAAAACAATTTCTTGCACATAAACCTTAGCAAATGACAAACTAATCAAGCCCTTAAAATCAAGCCCTTCCTTGTAAGTATGCTTTTGAATGTGTCATTATTTGAGCTTTAAAAGCATCTATTTTTGTTTAAAGGCTGGACTAGGGCATGGGCAATCCTGTGCAGTATTAGTGCAGCAGGTGAGATTACTGCTGATAGGATATGCTTTATTAATAGAAACTGTCACTGAGTGACATGTCAGGCTAGAGAATAACTACCTTGCCTAATGTTAACGTCTGAGTAGATATATCCAAAGCATATGAGACTTAAACAATTTACACAAAGAGCTTGTTACAGTCTCATTTTTCCCCCCAATACTGGTGCTTGGTAATTGCATGTGACAGGATAAGATTCAGATTTACTTAGGATTCCTAATCTACCAGTCATCAGATGACAACTTTTAAATTGTTATAATTTAGTTTTCCTCAAATATGTTATTCTACTATCTATACACAAGTGAATAATGTGTGAGACCTCAATTAAACACAAGTTTCATCAGTTATTCCTGCCAGGCACAACTGGGGCCTACGTTGGATACATCAGGTCTTACTTTCCTTCTTCACCTTAGCTGTTTGTCCTGGAATTTACATTGTTATTTATATTGCTGCTATTGTACATTTTTGGTTAATGTTAAGAACTGAGGAAACAGAGCCCTGGTAGTGAAATGCTTAGGTGTTGATATCAGACTGTGACTGCTGTGAGAACTAGAATGTTTTTTCCTCTCCATTCTCAAAGGCTTTCTTCATACGGGATGCTTTAAATGTAATTTTGCTTAGTTTGTGGTCTGCCTCTTCTATTTGTGGTGCAGTAATCATGAGTCACACTCTAATAATTGCACACGCTGGAGAATCTGCAACATCCAAGAAGCAGGCACTTCTGTGCTGTGCCTCTAGATTGAAAATACCTAAATACCCAAAGAGATGTCCCACTAATGATTGTGTTGGTTTGGTCTACCTGTGCATGCTGAGGCCCCCTTTCTGCTGCACTAAAAGCTGTTGAGAGCCAGCAGTAGTTGGGAAGGTTGTTAGTTTAGAAATGTACTGTGGAAGAAAGTGTTCTGGAACTTCTTTCCTCCTGGGAGTACAGAGCTTGTAAATATTGTTGTGACTTCAAGTTGGCAGTTTGTAGACTTTAACTCCATCCATATGCAGGATGTGACTGAGATGTTTGTTTATTACCGAAACGTGGTCTGGAGGAAGCACGTTGCCTTTCTAGCCACGGCAGTTTCCTCCAGTTGTGCTGCTAGTTAATGTTGCCCAGGGCCACTGTAGTGCCACAGTCCTGTATCTCCTTGACTGCTCACTTCAGTGAGCTTGGTCTGAAAAGGCTTCTTTATACTTAAAATATTTCAGTGTACTTTAAGCTTATTATGTACAGAAGTATCATTTGGCATTTTCAACTTCACAGTTTCTCTCTGACTTGGTTATTGAGCTTTTCATTTCTATAATAATCTTTTTGGAAACAACCTGCTTTTCTGTGCTGATGACAGAGCTGAATAATTTCTAGAAGTTACTGCAACAACCTGCTTACTAGTTTGTGAGGTCTGTGCAATTGTGTTCCTAATGATTGGCTCAAGTGGAGGCTTTTGCAGTCAGTCAACCTTGTTGTTCCAGGATGAACTTTCTGTTAGCAGGAAATGCCCAGAAAAGGAGTCTGGACCTTTACTGAAGAGACCTTTTTTTACCTAAGACTGCAAAACAGACTAACTGGAGAAAATTCAACAACTATTAAAAATCTCCGGGTTTCAATTCAGATCTTTGGTGGATGTAGAACTTAAACTTCTCATCACTGCATATAAGCAGAAATATTATGGAGAAACCTGATGTGATACATATGTGAATCATCAGCTCAGCAGGAAGACTATAAAGGAGGACTTTAATTAAGATAGACATATCAGCACGCACTGAAAAGCATATGATTAAGCATACGATTTCAGCCTTTGATTAAGATATGTGAAATTTCTGAAGGCTTTTATCTGATGTTATGTGCTGCTAGATGAGCAGTGTTCAGTAGCATTTCTGTTACAGGTCAGTTCGAGATATTTTTGTAATTGACTTCCAAATATCATCTAGCTGAATTAGGCTTCATCTAATGAGATGATCTAATTTGAAGTAATGCTTGCTGCTCTTATTTAAGGAGAGGTGAATTTGAAGACATTCCTCACATAGTGATCCCTCTGTGCTTTCTTGTGGCATCTGCTATTTCTGCGTTATTATTTCCCTTTTGGTAACTTCCCAAGTACTGTCTGAAACAAAAGCCACACTGCCAGTCTGTGTGACTAGCTTATAATTCCTTGAATGAATGGAACTGGAGCAGTTGCCAGAAGCTGAGGAAGAAAATAAGGCACTTCATCCATGTTACGTGGTTGGATTCCTCACTGCAAAATGGTCTGGGAACAGCAGATGACTTAGCAGCATCAGTGTCTGTAGCAGTTATTCAGCTACGGTTTTCCCAGCCTTTCTTTTCCCTGGTCCTATTCACCACTCTGCCCCATCCCAGCTGCCTTAGCCCCTAGTTAGCAGCCCCCAGCCCACCTGCAGTGTGAGGGGCAGAGCTGGGTGCTCCCCAGGACCTCTGCCCTGCGGCCCAGCCTGGGGCAGCCAGTGAGAAGCGGGAGGTGGGAGGGGGACGCTCCCCAGAGCACTGGGAGTTGGGTTCCGTTCCTCAGATTTTCATGGGCAGTGCAGGTTTACCAGTTTGCCGTGTTGTGCACAATGCAATGGCTTTTAAATATATATGTGCACACATATGTATAGTTACATATGCAATATGTATTTAAATATCTACACATACATATGTATTGTCTGTCTTCTTACAGTCATTATGCATATTCAGATGTTGGTCACATAATCAGCTTTTCTACCAAACGTAGGCTGGCTGCTAAACATAATTTATATATGTGTTTGGTTGGTTTGCCAGCTTTTTTTTCCCCTTTCCCATACCCCCATTCCTCCAGTCAGAGTGTTGAGAAACAGTATTGTTGAAAACTACAGAGGAAGATGGCAGGTTGTTTTTCCAGCCTGCTGCCTGTTAGAACTTGTTCTTATTCCTCCTGAGGATCTCACCTGGGTCCAAAACTTCCCTGGTGGGGCAGGGAGATGCACTGTTCTGTTCTCTTCCCTTCCCTCCATCCTGTGCCCATGGCCCTGGCCCTCTGCAGTGCACACCCGACCTGCAGTTGTTCTTCACTTTGCACCTGCAGCAGCTCAGCTCAGCTCTCACCTCATGGAATGGCTCCTGGGGTGGCTGCTGGTGTGTGCTCAGCGCAGGGACGGGCAGCTGGAGCATGGTAAAGCAGGGCTGGCACTGGGCAGAGCTCTGTGCCAAAGGGGCCCTGCTGCTTGATCAGCAAAAATCCCGGCCAACGGAGGTGCCCGGCAGTGCCCGTGGGACACCGCAGCTCTTCCCAATGGGCAGTCAGATTTGCAGGAAATGCCTGTGACCTTGCAGAAGATGGGAGATGTTAATGGTGGTCACTGTATTGTCCCTATGAAAATAATAAGAAACTAGGAAAGATTCATTTTTATTGTAGGGAACGTGATTTGGAGGCAGAAGAATTTTACATAGTTCCTGCTAGGAAACTTAATTCTTTGTCCTAGCTTCCATATTGGAAGAGTAAAGCAATTTGTGCCCTCTGTATGCTTAACAAACGCAGTGCCAGCTTAATCTGTTAAGTATTTTCTTTTGGTGGATGATGCAGATGTCGTGTGTGAGAACACACACTGGGCCCGAGCCTGGGGAGGGTGTGTGCAGTGATTCCGTGCCGGAACGTCACGCGGGGTCCAAGACATCTCCAGACATACTGGTAAACAGCCTCCCTCTGCTCCGTTGGTTTTTTTTTTTTTTTTTTTTTTTTTTTTTTTTTTTTTTTTTTGCTCTAACTATGAAGGACCGATACTAGAACAACTTTAAATCCAGTTTTTGACATCTGCCCACGTGCTTTCTGCTTGATGAGTTTTGTGGTGAACATGAGAGCTTCACACTGTCCAGATTTAATCAGAGGTTCTTGAAAGTTTCCCAGAAGGAAGGAGGACAGAAGCAAATACCCTTCCTTTGTCATCTAACCTTTAGTCAGATTCTTGAGGAAAACAGCAGGCATGCAGTGTATAATCACACCTATGGTCTCCATGTCCTCAATGCTCATTCTCTGATCAAAACCTTCCCTTGTTCTTGCCCTGTTACAGCAGTGCTTCCCTAGGCTGCTGAAGAGAGCCTAGAGGATTGCTCTGAACTGGGCTTGTCCCAGGAAGATGGGTTTCTAGGCTATAATGTTTACTTTCCTTCATAAAATTGCAAATAAAACCTGATAAAACCAATTACAAATTTGTTTCATGTTTGCAAACTGCTTCGTTTAGGGTTTATGTTTCTTTAATGGCAATTCATACTGCATTATACCAAAATATTTCAGGTTACTTATTCTGTGCTAAAAATCACTTTTTAGTATTTCCAGTTAGGGTGGGGAGTGATGGAACTATAGTACTTCAATGAGGTTAGCCTAATCTGAACTTGCCTATTTTCCCTCATCTTTAAAGGGATTTATTGAAAATGATACTAATGTGTTTTAGTTGTCTATCCTAGTTGGAAACACAGTAAGTACCAAGGCTCAACCTGACAGTTATTTGGGGAGGTTACGTCACCATGTATGTACTGCACCGTAGCACTGGTGTGAGTGAGTGTTTGCACATGGCCTTAACCTGCCAAACAAGGGAGGAAATTCCCCTTTTGATTTCCATATGGGAAAGATTC
>JAUBOD010001092.1:580967-601299 GCA_032353885.1 Nothura maculosa
ACTGAGGCACCAAAAGTTCCACAGGAACTTCAGGAAGCATTTCCTCACTGTGAGGGTGACAGAGCACTGGAACAGGCAGCCCAGAGAGGTTGTGGAGTCTCCTTCTTTGGAGATCTTCAAAACCCACCTGGATGCAGCCTTGTGCCACATGCTCTAGATGACCCTGCATGAGCAGGGGGGTTGGACTAGATGACCTCTGAGGTCCTTTCCAACCTTAAGCATTCTGTTATTCTGTGATCTGCTTGAGCCAGCCCAGTTCAAGAGAAAGATGGAAAACTAGAGGCATTCCAGGGAGATGGAGACACCAGATAAGCAGAGCTTTGGTGGGACAAGGTTTGATCAGGCCCAAGATGAGGAGACTTGGGGACGCCCAACCATGGCCTGCTTATATCATTGTTTATCCTTCATTTCTTGTAAATTAACTTGTAGTTTCGCTTTATTAATTTGTGATAAGAATACTGGAGGAATTATATTTCAAGCAACTTTATTAAAATAGCTGCCACTACTTATCTTTTGTTCATTTCTTGACTCTGTATATTGCCTATTGGAAGATGGAAAGAATGCTACGCATTTTTTTTTTCTGAAGGATCATTTAATTAGATGCCTGCTTTACCACACATGTATTATGTAGCCATGAACTTATATAACAGGTTTATGGCCATTTCAGAGGGAGGATTTTTTTTCTTGAGGAAGTAAAACACTTATCTAAATCTGACTGTCAGCATCTCATAGGGCTCTTCTGCTTTGTTTTCAAGCCGTCTTTCTTGGCAGGTAGATACTTTGTTCCAGTCAACAGAGGAAAATTCCATCACAGATCTTGTCATTGCCCTTAGAAACACAGCGTCCGCGGGGTCCTCAAGGGGAACTCTGCAAAAATAAACACGGCAAATGTAAATTGAGTCTTCCTAAGCTGTTGTACAGTGGATTTACTAAAATTATTCATTGTAGAAAGTAAAGGTAGAAGACACAAACTCCATTTTTTAAGTTTTCTTTTTTTTTTCACTTTTACCCAATCCGAATCACCATACTCTTAAGAAAAAACAATCCTTAACCATGTCATAAACCATTTAAAATTTACTGTATCTAAAAAGGTGGCTTTGTACAGAGATGCCACGTTAGCAAGCTTTTCCTTGCTGATTTTCACAAAACCGTTAATGCAGTAAAATGACTACGTGTTTCTGCCAATCTGTGTAGATGGGAACTTTCTGCATCGAGAGCTGCCATCCCAGTTCCCTGTAAAGGAACCCGCTGGGTACAAGCAGGGATGACCCTGCAGGAACGGGCCCCCAACGAGCCCGTGTGTATCCAGCCTAAGGAGGCTGCGCCCAGGCCTGTAGCCTGGTCACGGCTCAGCCCTCCTGCCCAGGCCCAGCACGTCCCTATGGGGCGGGCAAGGAGCCGCACACACAGGTACCCCGAGGAGAGCTAATCCCACGGAGGGACAGCCTGAATTCAGCAGGAACTAGCCCCAGCCCAAGAGCTGTACTAAGAGTAACCATATAAAATCAGATTATTAAAGGAAAGCATCATATGCAGGCTTTTATTACATCCTTGAATCCTTTCAGAAGTGTTTATGTATCATGTTAGAAAATCAAAACAGTGAGGGTGACAGAGTGCTGGCACAGGCTGCCCAGGGAGACTGTGGAGTCTCCTTCTCTGGAGGTCTTCCCAACCCGCCTAGATGCCGCCCTGTGCCTCGTGCTCTGGGTATCCCTGCTGGAGCAGGGGGTTGGACTCTAGAGGTCCCTTCCAACCTCAACCATTTTGTGATTCTGTGATTCTAAAGTTTTATATTAATTTCTATGATTTTAAAATGTAGCAGAACAAAAGTAACATCATGCACAGCAAAGTGTCAGTATTATTTGCAGGGGCAGGAGGTACTTCTGAAGAGGCAGGAAAAAGTTGCCCCTGCCACAAGACAGAACACTTACTCTAATGCTCTCCTACTACTCAAAAAAGAACTTTTTCTAGTAATCAGTATTTAGGTTAGTAATAACAGAAATGAAGAAATAGCATGTTATACACCCAGATGCAAAAGCAGCAACAAAAAACCCTTACTTATTTGTGTGATCTCCAAATTCACAACCTATAATGAAATTCAAATTAAGATATTAATGTCTGTACAGCTTTTTGATTAGCTAAGACTTAGGATCATGATACTAACTTACTTTTTCAAATGAACAGAAAACTAGTAGATAATTTGAAATGTACAGGCTCATTCTTTACTATATTACTATTAAGACAAAGATCTTTGAAAAGGTTATTGCACCAATTATGATTTTTTTTTGCCACTGTTTATATAGTTCTTTTCTGCGGACAAGTGTTTCCATTTGTTTCCATTTCCATTGTGTAATTTTTTTTCACAGAAAAATGGTGCTACTAGTCATAGCAATGGTTCTACATATATGCATGCATTTATAGTAAACTGTACATATATTTTGATATTTATCAAGAAAAAAAACCATATAATTATAGTATACTTTTTACCAGCCTTTTCAAAATCACTAAATTCACTGTTCTAGGACTACTAATCAGAACATACATTAAGAAGCATTTTCAGATACTTTATTGAGACACCTAAACCCAATCCATACTGCCTGTTTAAAAATGCTACCATTTTAGTCATACTATGCACAACTTTATTATTCTTATATTTGAAATATCAATGAAGCAGATGAGATTGGGTGACACTGTAAAGAGTGTCTCTGCACTGTTATGATGCTTGTCACCAGTTTATAGATGGTGTCCACCTGCTTTCTTGTGTCAGGACCATGCTGTGTTACATATATTAATGGCTTAGGAACTATGTATTAACTCTTAAGAATCTTGAAGCAATATGCTGCTATCATACTTTATTAAAAATGCTCTTCAGCTTGGCAAGCATGAAGAGGAAGATGTTTATAAAACTAGGCAAGATATGCAGATTTTCCAACACTATTCAGAAGAAAAGCTTTTTTTCAGATGAGTTTATGAAAGCACTAGAGGGCACCAAAATCCTATGGTGCTGACCTGTCTAAAACAGGCTCTTTTTCAGAATTTCTTGAAATATTTTTATTTTAATAAAAAACATATATTAGAAAATAAAGTGTTCTGTTTGTTTAGCCCGCTTTAAAAACAACTCTGTAGCTACAGGGTATGGCTGCAACTTAGGATTCCTTCGTTGGCTGTTGCTGCTACCGCCACCTCACATTCGGGGCGTTCTGCGCGTTTCTCGTGCACCCGTTTCAGCAGATGAAGGAAAATGGCGGCTGGCGGCGGGGCCCCCCGCCCTGTGGCCGGTACCTGGAGGGGCAGCCGGGCTCCTGGCGGGCCGGGCGCCCCCGCGCGGTCCCGCGGCGGCGCCCGGCGGCTCCTGGAGGCGCCTGCCGAACGCCAGGGCCTGCAGCACGCGGGATCTGCCGCCGTCGTAGATGTGCAGCGCCTGCTCCTTCTCTCGCGGGGTGACTGCTGCTAGAAGGGATGGAAAAGGTGTCATTTGGTTCCACCAGCTCAAGCATCTCTTACTGTTTGCTGTAGGATCAGAAAGTTTAAAGGAAGAAGCTACAAACCAAGGCCCTTCGTGCCATTTGAAGGAGATGTGTTACCGAAGGGAGTGAAGACATCGACCTTTCTGTAGGCACAGCAAAGGCACAGCAAAGCTCGTTCAGGTCAATTCAATTCCGACTGCTTAACCACAGGGAAAACTGTAGGAGTGCAACCAAAAGTTTCCTGTTTTCCTTTTTTTTTTTCCCACTTTCATTCAAAAATAGTTTTAGAGAAAGTTTGAGACTAAGCCAAATAGCAGATTAAGAGATTCTCATGTTAGTAACGTGACCTGCATAGTAATCTAATAGTGCAGACATGAAATAAAAGCGAGTTAAGGGCTAGAACAAATAACTTGAGCAGAAGCATTTTGAGTTCAGAGTTTTCTTAAATCCCAGTATCAAGGGGACTAATGAGAAGTCACGGCTGGAGGCAGCAGGCCACGAGCTTGTGTCCTGTGTCACCTCTTTGAACAAACTGTTTAGAATTGTAAGTAACTGTCGACACTTTGTGAAGAGAGGAAGGGAATCCTTACGTTTCCTGTCCAGGAGCTGCACTGAAGGAAGGAAGTGGATCACATAGAGGCGGTAGCCTGGGTCCTGTGCCAGAGGGTTGTGGAAAATGTCTGCAAAGTTTAGTAAGAAATAAATAAATGTGATAGTCACAAGACTAAAAAATTCAAGATCACTAGTAGTGAAAGATTTTGTACAAAATATTCACATTGTTTTTATATAGGCAAAGAAAGCAGTGTCTTTACATATGTCTCTTCTCTGTCTTTTCCAGGCTAAACAGGCCCAGCTCGCTTAGTCTCTCCTCATATGAGAAATGCTAGAGTCCCTTAATTGTCTTTGTTGCCCTCCATTGGAGCCTCTCTAGAAGCTCCACGTCCCTCTTGAACTGGGGAGCCCAGAACCGCTCCCAATACTCCAGGTGCGGCCTCACCAGAGCTGAGCAGAGGGGCAGGATCTTGTCCCCTGACCTGCTGGCATTGTTAGGTGATGCCTATTTGAAATAATAGTAGCATTTTAGATATGATAGCTTAAAGACACAACAAAAAAAAATGTAGGGGAAGACAAATAGTAAAACCAGATGAGATTTTGGACACACAAGGCTTTATCAGAGCTGACTGATAGAAAGTTTTGATCCTGTAGACACAACATAAAGCTAAATTAGCCACAAGATAAAGCTAAACACATGGTTATCTGAGAGTTTGACAAAGCATGAGCTTGAAGACTCCAGAAATTTATCTAACTAGAGGTTACTGTAAAATGTTGGAAAGGGCCTAAGGTTCCTTGCACTCTTGTCCTACTAAGTTTCAGTGGGACTCGAGGTGCTGCCTTCCAAAGGCCTGTGAGCAGTTTGGCTCAACTGCTTACATCCAGTTCACATTACCTGAATAACCAAATTTTGCAGCAGACACAAGTGTGAGTCCAGTGCTGTTGCTTTGCCAGGAAATATGTAATGTTTGCCTAGATTAAATGCCAGATAGGTTTGGTTCATGAGAACGATATCAGAGGTCAGTTGAAATAGACAATGCCCAATTCCTGGATCTGGGTACAGATTGACAAGGTGCACTTATGTTTTTCTATGTTTTTCACTGAATCATAAAGCTACTTTTCTCCTTATAAAAATCATCTGAGACAGTAGATTAAAAAGAATCAGGAGGCTACTACCTGTAATTAGAGTTTACAGAAAGGGTATCTCCATAATTTAATAATTTAGACCATTTCTATTAAGATCTAAGGCGACCTGCTTTTCTTTCTGCAAAGGGAGATTGTGACTAATACACGCTCTAGGCAACAAATTCTTTGTTCCATATAATTTTAGCAATTAAGAAGGGAAAGGGAGAGCGATGGCATCACAGAAGCAAGTAAGGGCTCTGATTTTCAAGAGATACTGAAAGATGAAAAGATCTGGAGATAATCGACACAGATTAGAGTACTGCAAGATGCCATTCCCTGTTCCATGAGATAAGGGGAACTGCCAGAGAGGTTCATCGGTTCTTTGATGCTATTGACTAGTTATTTTAAGAGTGCAATAAATCCAGAATGGGCACTTTCTATGCAGAAAATGCCTGCTCATGTATTCAGAGGGGAATTTAACAAAATATCTTAATTCCTTCAAAGAGTTTTCCAAAAGGCCACTATATTTAGAAATATTAAGAGATCCACAAGGTGGCAGTAAAAGAAAGTTTCATTTTTCCTGATGAGCATGGCAATACATTTTTTTTTTCTAGAGTGGGTTAATCTGAAATACTAATTATGTGTCTGATAAGGCTGTTTTTGAGTCAGGCAAACACACGCTAGCATTCCAGAGAGAGAAATGCTGCAGAAAGAAGTCTCAAAGCAGCTCGGTGGGCGTCTCAAGTGGTACAGCTACCGAATAAAGATTCAGCAGAGATTTTTCCAGGGAAACAGAGTCACTACCAAGTACCTCTGAGTGTGGGTGTTACTTGCAACACATCCCTCCTCAGCAGCACTCTGATTTGTAGTTTTGTTTTAGACTTTGCTTTTAACTTATGGTTCTGAAAATAAATTTAACCACTGTATGGATCAAGAGGGTCAAAACATCTGGAATGAAGCCTTGACGCTACCATTCACTTTCTAATGTTGCAACTCTCTGTCATTTAATTTTACTTCTACAAGTGAGGTATAAGGCTTTTTTCTTCCACTTCTGTTATTTTTCTCAAATTGGCATGTAGGAAAACAGCTGCTCATCTATGTAGGGCAGAAAGAAACTATTGTAGAGACAGAGCAAAGAAGAAAAAGAGGTTTCCAAGGACCAGCAGGAAGATGTTATCAGTTGTGGACAGCAAATCAGTAGAAGTAATTTTCAGAGTATATGACAAAAATCTTGATTTCCCAAAGGGAAAAACAGATCTCCTTATCAAGAATTTTCTTTGAAACAGATTACCATTTTTAAAGACTGTTAGCAAAGAATGACTGTAAAGCAGCATACTGTGTTTCTTTCACTGATTAGCATTTACTGCCAAATCCCTGAAGATGTTTTTTAGACAATGTTGATCAGCATATTCTATGTATATTCTCTTTCAAAAAGTTCTCTTGGTTACTTACTTTTCTGTGGAGAAGGCCTGTCCAATACACACCCCATTTTCACTCTGTCTTTGTGACTGTCATACATAATAACTCAGCAGCACTTCTGAAACTCTCTGCTGTTTCTCCCACAGAGAGTTGCAACAAGCACAACAAACTGCCTGTGCCTGTTGGAGCTCCTTGTTAATTGGTAGAGCTGTAACATTAAATTCAAGTGACAGCACTATTCATACACAGGATGTCTGTCCAGACTTATCTTAATCATCTCAACAACTGCATTCTTAAATAGACAATTTTAAAATTCTGCACGTAATGAAAAAAAAAAAACTTGACTGGCTTCTTGTCTTCTCAAACACTTGATTTGTTTTTGAATTGTGGCCTAGTTTTAAGTTTGATTTAAAAATACACTTTTCAAGTTGTATTTTCCATTCCTGCCATGAACATTCAGTTTTTTGAATGCACAAGGTATGGTTTCATGATGTTCGCCTCCATTAATTATGTTACTAAGACATAAAATTAGTTTCCTGTTTTTGCAAGGTTCCAAGAGTCTGGCATGATCGATGACGACATTCCTCTAGGAACCATGGAAAAAGACCACTTATACTTTCACTTTCAATAAGTTAATAGCATATAATCCTACTTCCCTGAAGGCTACTTCTTACACGGTAACTTCATGGTGCCAGCACCATCTTGTACAACTTAATTTGAAATTTCAGAACCTATTCTACTTTCACTTCCACCCAGTATATCAAAAACTGCGCTAGCTAACAGTTAATATTTAACATTAAAAGCCGATACATTCTTAGACTCTAGAAATCCATAAAGTACGCCAAAAAGGGGCAGAAAATAGGTTCTGCGAGCAAGGGAATTACTGAAGCCAGGAATGTGGCTCCCGTGAACCTGTAAGTGCACTCTCCGTGTTGAGAGCAGCAGGAAACTGCTCCGACTGCCCCCGAGCTGCGGAACCAGCACTTGGCCCTGCAGCAGCAACAGCCCAGCTCTTAGGGCAGGTTTTTCTCTCAGTGGGGGTACTCTCTGCAGGATTTTCTTATCTTAAAGATCTCTTTCTTCTGCCCAATTTGAGTGAATTTGGCCATTAGGTTCAAAGACAAATGATGGTGAAACAGACAACAAACATCCTGATAGCATACACTCAGGAAGGATTATTATGTTCTCCAAACTAAAAGGATGGTATTACTGAGGGTCTGCAAGCTTCTCATTCCTTTTAATTCCTCCACTGTCTTGTCCAGGTGTTTTAACTGGTTGTTGTGAAGCAACAGAATCTGTAAGGCACACAAGTGTTTCAGAGCACCTGAAATAAAATAAAAACATATTATTCTCACCATATCTGTTTGCCTGCATTAGACAGTATTTCACAGTGCTGTATGTCGAGTTGGATACTCTAGTTATCCTCCCCACCTGCCTTTTCTATAACATGAGATTATTATAAAGATGTTTTATGTATCAGATTTCAGTGTCCCTTTTACCTCTTCTAATTAGGTCATTTGAACACAAACCTCATATTCTTAATTTCAGTTCCTTCCTTTTGTCCTCATCTCCCTCACCTCAACAAATCAAGTTCACCTTCACCACTTCTCCTTTCGTCCTTCCTCTTTATTCCTTTGTTCCTCTTCCTTTGTTTGTTCCTTAATATATTACAGTAATTTTTGATCTACTTCCCTTACTTTTCTTTTTCCTCACCAACATTACTAAGTACCTTAGAAAATAGCTCAAGTTCAAATAATTAGTAACATATTAAAAAGTTACTCCTACATACTGTTGTGACTGATGCAGATTACATCTCCACATCCTCACTCTACATCAAGTCTAGATTGTTTCTGTTCAGCCCTTCTCACCCACATTCTTCTCCAATAAAATACCTGCCTTCTGTTACCCATATTTTAGATCTTTCTTCATTGTCTGTTTTATCTGTGCACTTCTTGCTTTCAATCATTAGTTTCCCCCAAATCTTGCAGACACTAATCAACACCACTTCTCCATCTCAACTAGGGGGAACTAAAAATAATCATATGTGAGACAAGTTTTGCATATGCATATTTTAATGCTTCCAAATCTTATTTTTTCAGTTGTTTTAACAGAAGTAAATCTAAAATTACACAAGACTTACAGCCTATTAAGGCTGTCTAAAGTGTTTGTATCTGATATATTGACTATACCCGATACTGATCAAAATTAATAAATAATAACTATATAATAATATCTAACTGTGGAAATGATCTTTCATTTCCTTAGACCAGGCCTCAACTTGACAATTAATATCACCTAGTTGTCCCTCAAGTATACTGGAACTAATCAAATCTGTAAGCAAATAACTGATGTGTATTTTATGCATATGCATATTATGCATAGATGAATTTTATGTATTTTTATGCAAACATGGGAGGAATTTTCAACCACTAGGTCACTGTTACATATTTCTGAATGTCAGTACATCAAAAAGAACAAAAAGGTCTTCACTCAAGTAAAAGACAAAGTTGTTACCTGATATATCTGTGACCTCATTGTTGTTGAGATAGAGTTCTGTCAAGCAGTGGTTTTTGACCAAGAAACTGAGATCTTGGATCTGAAATGAGAATATATGTCAATCTAAATTTAACTTCAACAGTAAGCATGGCCTCCTTCGAAGCATTTCATTACAGCTAGATTTTTGTATTTTGGTGAAAGACTCTTTTGATTTAAGGCATCTCTTAAGGCCTTAATCTTAATCCTAAATGCCTCTTCATCTCTTTCAGAACTGAAACTTCATCACAAATACTGATGACTTATGGCAAACACATAAAATGGTTTTATATAACCTTTTCAACTACAAATTTAACATTTGTTTTAGGAAACAAGTTTCACTGTGATTCTTGGCCTTTGTATTTTTAGTTCTATTCACATTCAACATATTTGTGAGAACATATTTTGTTTTAAGAATATTCTCAATGAATATGCTTGCAATAGATCCAACAACAAAATTCAAAAATCATTTCTTCACCAGCAGAACTGAAGAGAAAGTATTTGGTCTAAATTTCCCCAAAAGATGAAATAAATTATAATTACAGCAAAATTTGTCTTATGGGTATATTCTTAATCAAGTGTTATCTTTGGCCTCTATGAAATATCAGCCCATCACCTTGAGGAGCTCAGTTCTCCTCTTGTCTTGACTTGGATGCAAAGTAAAGCATATGCAATGGGGTAACAAGCTGACCATTATTGTTTTATTTGCTGCTTAGTGAGATGCAAAAATTACGTTATTTTTTCTTTTACTGATCACAAAGGTCAGCTCTGCTTGATCATCAGACCATTTCTTATTCTTCAATTCCTTTATAAATAACAGGGGAACACTTCCATGTGTGGTTTTAGTGCAACCTTTTATGTTTTTGTCTTTTTTTGAGAACTGTTGGATAACCGCAGGTCTTTCAATAAAGTCAACACAAGATGCTGTGTAATTAAGGCTAGCCTGAAGCAGCAGATATTCACACTCCTAAAATATGCAATGTATATTTTTTTCTGCTGCTTACAGAACTACCTATTCATCTGAGCAAGTACTTCTGGTGTTCTAAGAACTTGAAAGTCAGGTAAATTATTGTACATTAAGATATTTCAGAGCAGGGTAGAAATTACAGTGTGTATTATTATCTAATTATCAGTAGTTAATGGTGAAGGTTTGGATTCAGTAAGGGAAAAATAATGTTTGTCTGTGTGTATGTGGAGGTTCCTCACTCAGGTCGCTCTGCATCACGTACGTCTCAAGCCCAGCAGTGCAGACGAGCTGCCGTGCACAGGCAGGAGCGACCGTGGCAGTTACAGGTCACCCCTGGGAGCAGGAGCTCAATGAGGGCTCTCACCTCGGTCACCAGCCTGCAAGGAAACAAACCCTGTACCTCCCACGGGGCGAGACCAAACAGCCACTCACTGCTTGCAGTCAGCTCCCTTCCCGAAACGTCAGCAGGAGCAGAAGCTCTTCCAGGAATACCTCAGGGTCACGTTGCCCCTCGCTCTGCTCCACGAGCTGCCCACCAAGCGATGTTCTCCAGTGAGCTCTGCTGCAGACTGCTCTCCTAGACAAACTGCTCTGCTAAACACTCTCCTAAACAACTATCTCCTAGACACTGTCCTCATATTACGTTAGGTAATTTCTGCAGTCTAGTTCCAGTGTACTCAATTTCCCTTTCTATTGCTAAACATGGGTATATAAATTCAGTCTCAAGTTCATAAATTTATAAATATTCTCTTAATTTAAAGGAATAACTCATTTTATAATCTATAATGTATAATGAAATCCTATGTTTATTCAAAACTGTCATGTTTATGTCACTTAAATTTCTCAGAAATTAGAAATAACTCATTAATTTGGAAGTTATACAATATTTTATTTTAGCAAAAATAAGTGTTACTCAGGGAGTATTCATGCATTGTTCTGCTTTTTAGATGTATGTCTCATTACCTTATTGTTATTAATCCACAGGTACCTTAACCTATGAAACCGTGACAGACTTGGGATACTTCTTAGTCCTCTGGTGAAAGAAAAGAGTTAACAAATTGTTTAACTTTAATATTGCTTTATCCCCTTGTAAACAGTTTAATTTTAGATAAGTAACATCAAAAAACACTAAAAAGCAAACAAAAAATATAGAAAATATAGCACAGAAGGACACAGAGAACCAAGATGGCAGGGAGTGTAAGCATTCCAAACACTGGAGAGCCTAACAGGCGGTAAAGAAATGGGAACAGAAGCAGCATCTATTTTTCCAGAGAATGAGTCCCATTTACTTTGCAGTTGCAGCAATTCTGCCCAGAATACTATACCATACTATAATACTGCCCCGTGTACTATAAATTAAGAATATGAGACTATAAGCTGACCTCTGAGAAAATTTCACTCATGTTCTTCTTAGTTTTTCACTGCTTTAAACAAATGTTCTTGATTTTCTCCAGAGTAATTAGAGATTACCTTTAAATTATGATTTTTTTTAAAAAAATTCTATGTAGTATTTTTTTTGTGGCTTTGAAACTATTGCAGGGCTAGGCTAATAAGATCAGTAAGTTTTAATGTCACATCATCAGCCTAAACTTATCTGTGGTGTTCCAGCTGGGAAGTCTCGTCTCCAGTTTCTCATGTTATTCTTTCCGGACACCCTCTGGATATAGGTCATGTGAGGGGGGACACCCCTTCTCATCTTGCATTTGAAAACCGTTGAGGGCAAAGCGCACAAAGCTACATGCTGCAGTTTCATTCTATAGTTCTAGAAAACATTATCCAGCGCTGCTCCTTTGCTAAATTGGTTACTTGGTTTCCTCAAATAATCCCCAAAAACTAGCCCTGCAAATAGGTATTTATGTGCTTACTTTTATTGTCACAAGTAGCCAGAAATATGTTGCTCAAGTTAGTAAAGGTAAGGACACAAATGTTGACAGTGCATTCCTTTTACTGACCATTGTCCAATTCTTTTGAACAGTTTTACTTGTATGCGAACATTTTTTCAGACAGCAAAGCCTAATTTCCCTCATATTGTCATTGCTATTTTATTCCTAGTTTACAGGATTGCATTTAAGTTTTCTGTCATTAGTCTCTTTCCAGTGGTATTCTCACCTTTACCGTCTCCCAGCCTTGATCTGTTTTTCTCTTGTTTTCTTTTTCTTTTTTTTTCCCTCCCCTCCTCCTCCTGCACTATTATGGCATTTAATTTGCCCCAGGTAGAGATTAATTCCCCTCATATTTTAAAAATGCCTGTCCATTTCTGTATGCCTTCCAGACACTGTGTGTCTCTTATAAACTGATCCTTCTTGGCCTCCAGCACTTTTCCTACCTACTGCTAAGTTAATCAGTTTCCCTAGGATGAAAAAAAAATACTTTTGGACACCACAAGTTGTCATGTCCCTTTAACAGCAACAGTTTTAAAATAGAATTTCACTCTATCTAATTCATCTGACTTTTTTTTTCATTTTCTCTTTCATTTAGCCAACAAAAAAATATGTCAAATCAACAGTGAGGAGGCATGCTCTGAGACCAAGATTGGCTGAGGTTCAAGGTTTATATAAATTGGTATAGAATAAAAGGAATTCAGTTCTCTCCAATCATCAAACAAGCCAACTTCCATACTTTTCTCAAAGTGATTTCTTGGGAAGATAGATCACTTCTATTATCTGCCATCTGATCAGATCTTTTCATTCCATACCAAAAAAAAAAAAATCCAAAAATCAGTGAAGGCGCCTATTTAAGCACTTAAAATCAGAAAAATGTGCCTGTTAAGACTGCATAAGCTGCTCTGCCTCTTTTACATGCATGCATTACAATCGCTTATGTTATTTAAATAATATATAGATGTCTTTTTTTAATCATTAAATTCGTTCCTTAGTTAAATTTTCGGTATGTTTTATTCTTCTTAAAATATACATATTGATAATTCAGCCAGTAACTACGTGTTTTGTATTTTCCTTCTGCCAGGCAGAACTTTTTTTTTGGGTAGAAATCAGGAAATGTGCTGGAAAATTTTCAGTAACCAATGGGCACATTTGAATTTTAAAGACCACTGAATTCCCATGAGAAACAATCCAGACAACACTGTAATCCTAGCACTTTTATTTGCCTTCACAGGACACAGCTCCTTGAAAAATCCTGTCCCTAAATCAGTAAATTGCTTTTGTTCTGTACGTATGATATCAGCAGTACAAACCTGAGGTGCAGTTGTGAGCGTGCAGACAGGTATGCAACACTTGGAATTATGCCCTGGCCAGAAATTCCAAGTATGCTTTTAAGCAGCTTTGAAGTGTGCCCTGTCATGTACGCAGCCTTCCCCAGTCGCCTCTCGGCTGGCTCACCCTGCCACGCACTGCTGCTAACCCAGAGGCTCAGGAGGACTTTGCCTCTCCTCACATGCTCCTTCTCGTCGCCTCCTTCCCTCTGGGTCTGTGTCTCCACCTCTGGGGACACGGGCTCTTCTTCCCAGTCACAGGGACCAGCCAGGGGTCTCATGCAGGCACTGGCCTCACGCTGCCCTCCTGCCCGCCTATCCTCATGTCACTACCCACCTGTCCCCACAGCTGCTGTAGCAGATGTCTCTGGAGGGTCAGAAATTGGCACTGCGCACACTGGGAGAAGTCCCATGTCTTTTGGTTTGCCTTCCTGCTGCTCTTTCCAGCCAGCTTTCCAGGATGGACAGACCAGGCAGGGATCGGCCCGTGATGCCGGACGTCTCCGCGGAAGTTGATGCAAAACTGCCCTACACTTGCAGGCCCCTCGGGCAATTCAGGCTGCTAGAGGAGGGCTCTAGCCCTAAAGCTGAGCAGTTACATATTTAATTGTGAGTACAGCTTGGATATATATGTCAGCATATCTTCACCATTTCCTCTGGCACAACATGTATTGGCCTAGGTATAAATATGACTTACCAGGTATGACTTACCAAGTATGAATGATTTTCACATATGAATGACATTCAGAGACGATACACTGTACTGCAAGAGATTACCATCTACTGTGTGCTCTGTTTTTAATAAAAGTCAAATGGAGAAACAATTTGACTTACTGTCCGGCCAGATACAACACTAAGACATCCACATTCCTCTTGAAGCCACAGATCTTCAGCTGGTTTTCTATTGCCTGGCAGTTTATGGCAGATTCGTCAGCATAATATACTGCACCGTCACATATTCATTACATTATAATTGCACATGCACAGTCAACGAACACTTAAATTAACATACATGTCAAAATTATTGTATTCATCACAGCACTTTGCAAGCAAAGCATAGTCTAAGACGGAGGTGAGGCAATACCAAACTAATAATTTCTGGTTTTAATGGATGAAAATACTCCAACATTTATGTTAGGCTCATTCCAGCTTTATTTACCTGCAAGAATCATGGTTCATAGATGAGAGAGGGAAAAGCAACGTATGCTGAGTGGCTGAACTGGCTTCCCCCCATGTCAGCCAACCCAGGGATCAACTGTCAAAACCACTTATTTTAGATTTGCAACTTAACTTAATGCATATGATTTTTTAATATATGAAATAAGCATCCAACAAAACTGTGCTTGTACATTAACTTCAAAACATGGAGGCACAGATAGGCTATTTGGATCACCACTGCACGTGCTGCCATTAATAAAAGCAGCAAGATTCCCGTAGAAGGAGAGCGTAACCCCAGCCGGTCCCGCCTGAGGAGAGGCGTTCCCCCTATGGGAACCCAACACCGCCGAGATCTCCGTCTCCCACGTTGTCTCTGCTCGGGCTCCCGGCGCGGCTCCCTGGGCCCCTTCCCGGCCACGGGGGCAGCCCCCGCCCCGCCCCGCTCACCTGTGCGCCCCCGCCCTGCGCCGCCGCCATTTTAGAGTCCGGTTCCTAGGCGACCGCGGCGCTCGCGGCATGGCGGGAGGAGGGGGGAAGCCGAGCCCGGCCCAGTCGCTGAGGGCGGCAGGCCAGCAGCGGTGGGCCCGAACAGTGGGGCCGCAGTGTCCCTGCGTGCAGCCCCGGGCTATCCGAGCTCCGTTTATCCGCAGGAAGCCCCCTATGAGCTCGTTCAGCACCCTAAAAACCGGACTGGTTTCCTGGTTTTAATCACAAATCCTGTGTGTGTGTGGTCGGGGTTATCAGGGAAATACTAGCGAGCTTTAATTGGCAGCTGGTGTGGACCATGACACCCACTTGCAACTTGCAGGTCACCTTTGCGGTGACACCTCTACCTATCTCAGTGCCCAAGAGTGAGGAGGTGCCTGCTGCTCTGCAAACACATTTGGGGCAGTTGGGTTATAAAGTAACACAAAATGCGTGTGACGTGTGTGTACAAGCTCATGCCGTGGTTTTTTTTGGTTTTTTTTTTTTTTGTTTGTTTGTTGTTTTTTTTTTTTATAACCATCTTACTATATGGTGCAAGCTGAAAAACGGGGAAAGATCCCACTGCCAAGTAGTGCATGTGCACACCGGACAGCAGAAAATGTTCAACTGAACTGCAACAACAACAACAACCAAAAAAGACTGCAAACTTGGAGCTTTATTTAGAATTCAATTTACACAAAGTACTCAAGCTAGCAGAAATAGCCATTATAAACTATGTGCAACTGGATATGTAAAGAGTAAGAGTTTGTGTGCAAATATATGAGTAAGCTGTCCCCCTTGGAATTAATTACATGCATGCCTTTGCTTGCTCAGACCACTGAGCCCAGCTGCCGTGTGGATCCTGGCGGAACGGCACTACAGTCCAAGGATTATATTGCAGATAGCTAATTTTCATGGAGTAGTTGTGTGGGTGGCTCCCCCATCAGCTCAGTAGCTTTAAATGATTGGAAATCTCATGAAAAACTAGGCTTAAAACTGTAAAAAATGACAGCAGAAATGTCTTTAATCACTTATTTAAGCTTCTAAAAATACCTCCAGGGTGTTAAAACATAAAAAGAGGAAATGCGGTTGAGAAGAAGAAACTAGTACAGAGATACATATTTTCTCATTTTAGATCTGAGTAATGTGTTCTCAATCAGCAGGATAAAGCTATCATTGTATAAGTTGGAAAGGTGAGACGGTTAATTAAAGTCAACTTTTATAATAAAATTGTCTTACTGACCTGTCATATATTTTAAGTTCAAGCTTGGAGAGCAAGATGGCTGCTAGATGTTTTATCCCATTTTAATGCAGAGGTGTGAGGCACATGGGTCAAACTGAGATGGGCATTTCAGTTAATAATTGGTAGCCAATAACTTAATCTGGATACCCAAATATAGGCTATTTAAAATCCAGTTAATCCAGTTTCTCTTCTGGATCTAAGAGCTGACAAAATCCCCATTGAGGTTAAAGGAGCTTGGCTATATGTGGATTTTTATACTCAAACTGAATATTGGCACACTTTAGATAGACCATGTATAACCCTTTTTGCAAAATACATGACTACTTAGTCTTATTCTTAGATTGCTATGCATAAATGAGGTAAGTGATCACTTGCACTTCTGGAAATCTAGAGTAGTTAATCTACTCTGAAGTTTTCCAAAAAATCCTAATCTCACTTGTGTGCTAAAAATACTTCTTTGTTCATTTTACTTGCATATGCTGTTGTAGCAGGGCAGTGTATTCTCATTTTTTCCATGATACAATTCAATTCTGCCAGAATATGCAGTGTGTTAGGTATTTTCTAAATAGAGCAAAGAAAGTTTGTTTCTGGAGATACAGGAAGCCCATAGAAAAGTATCTTTTGTTTCATTAGCCATCTTTGTTTGTTTGTTTTTGCAGCAGCAGCAGCAGAAATATCATCTTTCTGCTGTTTCCTAGGAAAAACAGATATATCAATACAACTGTTTCTTCTTATACCTAAAACAGGCTTTAGGTTTATTTCGATCACCACAAAGCTAAGTGTTTTATGCTCCAAAAACTTCTAGAAACAGGTTGGTAAAATCATGCAATATGTTGTCTTATGGAAATCCTACTACCTCCCTGAGACACAGTCCAATGAAATTGTAAAAAAAATTAGAGCTTCTTACACCAAACACTCATCCTTATTGCCTGTCATATGAATAAAATATCAGTCTCTCAGTCACATACATACTTATTTTTAGTTTATGTTTCAGCTTCTATATTCTAAATATTCTTTTGTACAGTGATATACATAGCAAAGATACCATTTCTGCTGAGCTGAAGTGTTATCTAAAATCTACTCACCATGCAGTTATTTTGGTGATGATAGGAATCAGCTGGATCAATGAGTACCGTATTATACCAGTATTATGCCTCAGCTTGAGCTTAATGATTTCCCCAGATACAAAATAATATTACCAACCTCTTTTTCTTTCACGTAAATTCTTCCTGTTGCTATGCTGTACTCACTAAAATGACTTTTTTAAGCTTTAATTGGTAATAAGGTTAGTCCATCAAGTGGCACTCAACCAATTGTTAAGATGATGGGCTAAATCATTCAGCCATTTCTTATTTGGTTTGAGTTTCACACTGATTTTGATAGGGCAATTCCTAAAAAAATAATAGCGTAACGGGCACTTAGAACTTAATCTATTGTTCAGTAGCTGTGAAACATGCAACACATTAAAACCAAAATCTAATAAGGGATATTTTTAATTGACCTTCAAAAATCAGTTGTTCCTTGCCTTTTTTTTTTTCCCAGAGTTTACTTTCAATTTATGTTTTTCAAGTCCTATATAAGTTTCTAAACATGACAACTTTTGAAAGCTTTAATTTTTATATACACTATACTATTTTTTTCATTCATGTAATGCTCCAAATAGGGCATTACGGGTAAGAACAGCTTTAATTTTCATGCAGGTAATTTAAACTTTAGCTCCTATTGAATCCTGATTTAATGTTGAGTATGCTTTAATGCATCTCGCTGACATGAGTCGTGCATTTTTACAGCATGTAGGGTAAAAATCCAATATTTGAAAATGAAAAATAAAGTAGTAAGATTACTTTTTAAAAAAAGAAATGGATACACTATACATTGTTATACTATGTTGTTTGCCCATTTCTTTACTATCATCTGCAGTTAAATATTGATGACTGCACTTAGTGTAATTTTTGGCTTTTTCGTCTACAGACTGCTTTACATTGGAGAAGATTTGTGAAGGACATTGATTCTAGCTTCATACTCAAAGCAGATCTTACTACAAAGTGTTTTCAATCCCTTACATTTGTATAGTTTACAACCCTAAAAAATAAGAGAATTATATGTCAGTTAGTAAATGAGACAAGTCTAAAGTTGTTCATTTCATAGCAATGCTGCATAAAAAACAGTGCATTTAACTTGCTTTTGAGGTTGTAAATAAATTCCTTCGGGAAAGGTATGAAGTAAATGCAAATTATTTTTCATTTCCCTTTTTCTTCTTGTTGCTGGAAATATTTTATTGACGCTCATCAGGTGAAATGGAAAGCCTGAGGAAAGGCCTCCAGGATCTCTCCCCTGCATTCCAGCCCTCGCTCCGGAAGGGCACAGGTCTCCCACAAGTCCTGTAGCTCCAGCACCTGTGCAGATGTTTTGAATAGACCATGATGTCTATGATGAACAGACTTTGGAGAAAATACTTTTGTTCAAGAAATAATGCCATTTTCATCCCATATTTATACATTCAACTCCATTTTACTGATTAACTCAAATGTATAAAGTACTGCCTGCTATACAGGAGATCTGAATTCTAGTTTTTGGTCTAGTATTATGTACACAAATGGAATCAGTACAAATTGATGCATAGGTGAGAATAAAGAAAGAAGGTAAAATAGTCCATGAAATACTCCTGGCAGACTGCTAGATGAGCTGCTCATTCAAAGCCAGCTTCCATGCGACCTTGCATCTCCTGCTCCAAAGTCTGAAGAAGAGCATTGCCACAAATGTGACTGGGTCTCATGGAGAAGTGCCCTCACAGCGTTACATATAGTCCCATCTGTTCAGTAGAACAATTTGAATGTATCATTCATGTCAACATGCCAGCTCGTACCTTCATTCTTTGACCATTTTGTGGGCTGAAGTGTTGCTGCAGTTCAACTTCTGAGGCTGACCAAAAATCAGCAATGAAATTCCTGTCTACTACTGCTGGTTGATGGAATTGTAAATAAGATCACGTCTTTTGAGAGCAAACAACACTTACTGTAGTTTCAGAAATTTATATCCTAATGTTTCAAGATACTAAAAATTTCCACAATTTTGCATTTATTCTGACATACAAAAAAGATCCCATTGCTGTGATCTCATGTTTCCTAGAACATGATAACTAGAATTTTTGTCTCCCGTGATGTACAAGCTTGGAATGCCTGAGGCCTCATGGGAAGATATTCCGATAGAAACACTACTATTGGAAGTGCTGTTGTTAGTAAAACCTCCATCTTCAGTACTTGAAATCAGCTTACCAACTAACATGGTTGGTATTTTTCATAAAAAAATATAATGCATTTAAAAAACTATTTTAAAACTACTTCCTATTAAAATTGACTTTCTCAGGCTTGCAGTAGTAACTACTTCCACAAGGATGATTGCAGAACTCTTTAGACACAGAAGTCAATGCTGTACTTAGTGATATCAGATGGCCTTTTATTTTTTCCTTTCTTTGAGAAGTCTGCCACTGACTGGCTTCAAAACCTGCACCTATAGAAAAAAAAAGTCAGGTTTTGAACCTTTCCATTTCAAAGAACTTTTAAATCATGATAGCCGTCCGAGTAATTTTTAGATACCAACTTCAGGCATTCTGTCTTTGGAATATATTGACAAGCAGGCCATGGTCATGAGGTGCAAACTGTGCCATGCCCAGGTGCATAAAAGCAGTTCTAAATGAACTAGGTTTGTTATAGGAAGGTCTATAACCATCACTGGTCTCCAAAACTATCTGGGGAACTATGAGAATTCTGGGAATATGTGCCAGGGAACGGGAACATTGACATTCCCGCTGTCAGAGGAAAAAAAGGTGAAATAACTTAGCTGTGCAGTTAATGCTATGTAGATAGGACATGGCAAATTCATAAACTGTGGCAAATTCATATTGTAGCATGAGGTTTATGCAAATGATAATTATTAATTATGTAAATGCAAAATAAAAATAGAAAGCTGCTTATATTTTTAGCTAAACTCAGCAAGTTTGTTTGAAGAAGAGGTTGAACACGTGCACATAAGAACCTGCATGAGAACTGATTCAAGGACTCTTAGAAATAATCTTTTCTTTGTAATATAAATTGTCTGAGTTTATGTAATACTCACGATCTTAATGTAAATATGATATAAATTACATTTATTGGCCACTTGCCTCTCAAACTACTTATTCTTGCTCTCTGGCC
>JAUBOD010001092.1:607201-629523 GCA_032353885.1 Nothura maculosa
AAGGAATTCTATAAAATATCCTGCTTCTCAGTAAAACCACAAAGCATTCATCCAGCAAGAGAAAAATGAGTAGGAAAGCATGTTCTGAGATTGAATTGTTCTGGACTCTGTTTGACTAAGGAGTTGATTTAGGGCTTCCTACTCAGCTACTAGCAGCATACTACGTTTTACACATGCTTCACAATCATGTAAGAAATCTTATATGTGTGTGCAGAAGCCTGCTCCGTCAACATTTACATCTTGAAGTCAACTTTACTAGATAGAATGCGGTTTCCAGATTCACAAAACCCATCGCGGTTGCCTCTATGCCCTACAGGTAGCAGGTAGGTGCAAGTGAGTGGGCATGAGCTAGGTTTTCATTAGGCTGTCCAGTTTAGGAAAAGAACATGGTCTGTGGCATGAAAGAGCACGGAAAGCTCAGTGGCCACACCACACGTGTTTCAGAAAGGCTTATTTAGGGTTATTTCTGGCCTGGCGCTGTGGCTGGAGAGCATTAGGTGTGCTTTTGGAGCACGTCTCTTGGTTTAATTTCATCCAAAAAGAACCTAGCTCGTATGCTTTGAGACTGTTCCAGGATGTGAACAAAAGCATAGTAAATACTTCAGAAACACATGCTAAAATGCTAATGCTGGAGTGAACCCATGGGTATCATCAACAGTGAATATGAATTACGTTTCCATATTTTAAGCACAAAATATTTCATGATCTGGGTTACTTTATAAAGATTAGAATTTATCTTTCTGAAGGATTAACATCAGTATAGAATAGTTTACTTTGTTTTAGTATGAGACTGGATAAAGCTACGGAAACAGTAAGATGTTTCGGCAAACATAAACTTTGTAGAACAAAGAAAAAGCTTTTTTGCAAATATAGATATTTGCTTTAGCTATTTTTATCCACCAGATGGTGTCCCGCAACATATTGTCTAGGAGCTGCCTAGAAGAATCAGGAATTGTTCCACACCTATTTCGTGGCCTCCACTATTGGGTTTTTGAGTCTCACAAATATTTTCAAGTCGAATGTCCCACAAGAAATTTGAAATTTTGTCAAGATGCCATATCTTGAAGGAAAAAAAAGTGTAAAAAACTGTGCTCTTCATTGTTGTACTACTACATTTTGCCTATTATATCTTTCAGTGAGCTGTGAAAGCAGAAAGCACTCAAATATCCATATTCTATTAAGACTGCAGAAACAAAACTGCATGGTTTAGAGAATACTGACATTAAACTAATCTATTCAAGCTGGTTTAGGAAGGAGAAGGTCATGATCATATAAATAGCAGATATTCAACAGTCTACCCGAAGACAAAATTCTGAAAGGAAAAAAAAAAAGACCACTGAGAAGTGGAAAAATACATCCTTTTGATTAACGACCCAGTAGTGGAAAAATGTTGCCCATATCCATCTGTGTCCCAGACAAAGCCAAGGAGATGGTTTGTCTCCTGCCAGGACGAAAACCAACATAAAAGGAAGATCTTACAATGGAGAATTCTGGTGAATTTTCACTTATGGTATCCCATGGGGTCTGAAGCAAACAATAGAGAAAGGAAGTGTGACAGACTGAAAAAAAAATCTCATGGTAAGCCACAAGATGAGAACCTAAGTGTTTTTTTCCTCACTGAATGGGGCTGCAGGTGGTGTGTCTCCAAGTGGGATTTGGTTCTGTGTTTACAAAAGTATGCAATTTCACTTTAAATTCTGTACCAGCAGAATTGTAAGACAAGAAAATGCAAGTAGAAAATAATACTATCATTGATTGTTCTTGTAGTGTGTCTTTCATTACTTATCTGTTGACTAGGCTGTGAGGCTCATGGCAATAGGCCTTCTGACTGTCTATATAAAACGTTTCATAAATCCTTCATATTGAAACACTTCTAAAAATTAGGAGTCTAAAGCAGTTTCTTAAATCAACAGTCTGATTTTCAATCACACCGAATCTGTTGAGTCAATAAGCACTGGAGTGCTCAACATTTTATTAAAACTTAATACCTAGGTCTGCAAACTTCCCCCCTCTGCCCACCCTGCCACTGCTCTTGCCAAGGTGTTTTCCACATTTGCTTTGTCTTTCTAAGAAATGTATCCACAAGGGAGATTCTCTGCTGGACAAGTAGAAGACATAATCATGGATATAGAAATGGCAGCACTGTAGCATGTGGATCCTGGGCTCCCGGTCATGATGGATTTGATGGGTTTTACAGAGCACCATGATGTCTTCTCCTGGTTTCTCCTCCAGGGATTCTTCACAGCCTCTGCTTTGGTCAAGGAGAGGAGCACAGGAGGAGGTTTTACTGTGCCACAGTGCCCTGCTCTAGCCACTTCTCATCAGCACCATTCATTGGGAGCGACTTCCCACATGGAGAATCGATGATAAATAAATAGGAGTTACAAAAGCTGAGAAAACAAAGAACTCGGCCTCCATTTTCCCTTGAGCCATTTATCGCCCATCTAGTACAGTGTGAGGACCAGTTGGCATTTTCCCTCAAAATGGCTCCCACTGGAGTGTTGTCAAGGAGGGGAGGCTGCGCTACAGCCCTTGCTTGAGCCGATAGCACTGTCTCCCCCAGCTGAAGGCTTGGAGTCCTGCAGCTTGCAGGAACTTTATAATTCTGCCCTCTCTTCATCTGCTGGACTCAAGGAGAAGAGGTGGTAATGCAGCAACCACACACAAAGTGTGATCACCAAACCTTCAGAGTCAAGGCCAAGAAGCCACACAGTGAACTATATTTTTCTTGCAATTTATACAAAAATTATAAGAAAGCCTACTTATTATTTAGAAATGTTAAACTGAAGACTGTATATAGGTCTTTAGAAAAAGAAAAGGTGAAACTAAGCATTCAAACTCAACATTCCTTAAATCAACAGAGAATATAGTGAGGATAACCCTTAGTGAGGAAAAAAGAACAGTAAGAAGTCATGCCAGACTGCAAAAGTCTGGACAAACCACTATAGAAAATGCTCCATTTTAATGGATTTGTGCAAGCTAACTTGAGCTAGCTCTAGTAAAACTGCACGGTCCTGTAGGTCTGTGATCCCAGTATTCCTTCAAACATGTAACTTTGTCCCTAGTTCATATCAAGTGACCGCTCACATAAGCCTCCATCCTACTGCAATATGTTTCTAGGGCAAATGCAGTTCAGTGGCCGGCGGTGGCCAGTGGTTCAGTGGCCAATGAATGGCCAGCACCAAAGGCAAAATCATTGCCCAAACTGAAAAGTGCACATTTCTTCTTATGATATAATCTTCATTACAGAAGACTGCCAAAGAACATAGAAGGAAGTGGGGTAGTTTCCTGCCCTGCCCCTTTCCCAAGTTTTCCTGCTCCAAGTTTTCCTTCCCAAGTTTTTCCCTTTCCAAGGTTTCTTACCCTGCTGAAATTTCCCATTTTTTTCTTGTAGAATAGACTTACAAGAAACAAAGCTTGTAAAAATAGGGGTGTGGGGGAGAGGACTTTGGTTTTATTAAAGATTTCTTCACTTTGATACAGCGGAGAATTTGACAGAAGAGTTCTTAAATTAGATTTTTGTCATGAATGCCTTGATGCTTTGTACTCTGTGTATAGTAACCCTCATATCATCTTCTTAGAGACAAAAATAACGCTTTGTGTTCAGCTGAGTCGCTTGGTAACTGTCTGAGAGACTGAACAGTGAGAAAGAAGAGAGAAATAAAAGTAAACTTAGAGATGACTGAAATCTTGTGTATGTGTGCCTTTATCAGGGAAAATAGTTGGTAATATCATAGATGAGAAAAACTTTTGCAGGCCAAAGGGGAAAGCCTAAAACTACAGACTAGAGATGAGACAAACATTCCCAATGGAAATTAACAAGAGAAGAGTTGGATTTGACATCTGTGGAAGTCTTCTTTAAAATTTCAGGGCCTTTCAGAAACAGTCTTCAGTCAAACATGGGTTGTGAAGTTCAATACCTAAGTATCTACATGCACTATATATAATGGTTAGAAAAGCATAAAAGTGTATATAAAACATCAAGAAGATTTAAGAATTTCAGCAAAGTTGTGTCCATCTTGTGGATGTTTAAGCCTCTGATTAAAGCAGGATAAATACAAAGCAGTAATAAATAGCATTTTAACCATTTTTTTTGTATATATGTCTAGTATATCATCACATCTGTAGCCCTCATGATTAATAACTCGCCAATTTTTTGAGTGGCTTCCAAAGTCTCAGATTATTGAGTCTTGCTTTAATGGCTGTCATTTTCAGACAGATGTGTGGCACATACAGTTTTGATGAGCCAGCTGAAGCGGGCAGTTGATTTCCTTTGGCTCTTTTGAAGATTGTGGTCAAAATTTTCTTCTCACTAAAATGCAAAACTTTACAATTTCATAAACATCCACCTAATGCTTTTACTTACATTATTTACTGGCATGCAGTATTTCTTTTCTTTCTAAAGTAGTGCGTTGTTTAGTATTTTTTGTTTTTAAGAAAGAGTATCAGTTCTGGGAACCAATTACTAGTAAGGCTCAGCCTGTCACTGCCTTGTAGGAAAGTGCTTTGCCTGTGTACAGTCTTTGGAGCTTTTGCACCAACAATTTGCTCATCTGTATGTACCACCAGAAGAGCCACAAGTAACATCCAGGTATCTCTGACAAGGAAAGCTTAATTCTCTAAACATTAGTTTTAAGGCACTCTGGCTATTACTATGGCAAACAAGTCATTTCAGTACTTGTTTTCCCAGGTACTTATTGGAACATGAAGTTTGCAGTTGGCTGAGTGTTTTGAAAAATCCAGGGTCTTGTACCCCTAATCTTAATGGAGATTAGAGAAAAATATATATATAAATATAATTCTTTAATTCTTTCAGTAGTGATAGGATTTTTGCCTAGTGTTTTAGGCCCAAACTTCTGTGGCCCGAGGCATGTGTTTTGCATCCACAGCTAGTTGTTGCTCCCCATGCAGCCAGTCACATTTGAGTGACTGAATGAATGTAGCTTGCAAAACCTGTTGGGATTTTTCAGTATGAAAAGCACTTTTTAAAAGTATTAAATGTTGTATTATTACAGCTGCCTCCAAGAGAAAAGTTGTGTTTAGCAGAACATTCGGAAAGAAAATTTACAGAAATTTATTACAAGTTTAATTTTGTTTCCAAGCTATAGTCACTAGAGATTCAAACTCTTTCTCTTGAATCATACCTGCCAAATTTAGATTAGATGAAATCCCCCCCTCTCCATTTAAAGAGCAGGACTGACCACAGTCATACTTCAGACTTTAAAGTAACCTGTGTTATTAGGTTTTCTGCACATTCCAGCCCATCTGCCTGGGGTTATTAAACCCCACTTTCATCTCTGTGAGGTTCGGTATTTCCAAATCCAAGCCATAAGGCCATGTCTAGACTGCAAGCTGGAAAGTGGGTTTGACTTTAGGCATGCGCACACTAAGCCACATGACCCACAAATTTTCCATGCCACAAATAGCCCACTCCCAGCTTGGTTTTAAATAATCCCCGCTGCTATAAGGAAAAAACAGCATCCCATAATGAGCCAACGCACCATTACTGTGATTGATTCTGCCTGGGTGCAGGCCAGTCAGCCTGCCGAAACAAAACCTTGGCCCGCGCCGAGGCACTGAGTGCAGTCCGGGTTTCTGAGCAGAAGTGGTTTTTCACCTCTTGGAGCTCAGGCTAAAATAAAATCTTGGTATCAGCGCTCACAGTGTGAATTAGGTGAGAGTTAGGTCTTGAGACTTGTCTGAGGCTCATACATGTTTGGCTAGACGTGAGAAACACGGTCATGGTGCCAAAGTTATGAGATGGGACATTTGAAGGACATTGACATCTTCCAGTGCTGGAGTCCAAGACAGTTTGGTTTGGGACTGAAAGTTTTACCGTACCAAGGCTGTATGTGCCGCAGAGCAGAAAGCTGGGTTTGACAAGCAAACTCCATGTCCCTCAGATGTTTGCTGACGGTAATAATAGGCAAGCAATGGGTGACTTGAATCACCTGCAACATCCCTAGCCAAAGAAGGCTTTAATGACTGGGAGTAATCCTCACACATGATTACATAAAGCAGCCTCAATATTCCTGAGACTCTTTTCCATGCTTTAATCTTTGTGTGGGAGACAATTAAGATATTTTAAAGTTATTTCAGGTATTGTAGTTTCACAAAGTAGTGTTTGGGCTTATGTGGTGCTGTGGTATTAAGGCACTGTTACATTACCTATTGTATCAAAATAATGAGCAGTTAATAGCACAAAGAGAACTGGAACAGCACCGGAGGCTCTCCAAGTCTACCTTTCAAGGAAGACCTCAGTTTTCCTATCCTGGCATTGCTGCGTGTAGCAGCAGCTGAAATTTGGGGTTTCAGTACTGAATGTCCAGAGGAAACAAGATACTGGAGAGGAGGAGGCCTCGAGGAAATGAGGAGTTATTTTCATTAGCGATGCCCAAGCAGACTAACCTTTGTCAAGAGAAATGAGAGTCCTCCCTCAGATGTTTGGGAAGGGCCACTCCCATTAAAGGCATAACTGTGCCAAAATTAGCAATAAACATTAAATAATGGAGAAATTGAAAAATGTAACCTGTATCTAATAAGATGGATAAATCAAATATCTTATTACCGTGATATTCATAAGTATGATGAGTCCTACTTAACATGGAAATGAAAATATAATGACTAATAAAAGAAAATCTAATAAAAGGAACATATTGGTTTCTACATATAGACAGTTATGGTTCATATCAGTCTTTTAGACATAACTCATGAAAGATGATTTTCCTATGTTGGTGGTACATGCCATTGGTGTGTTGGTAAAAAGCCATTGCTTTATTTATATTTCAGACTATGAGATCTCATATGCCACCTTCTGGACAGATGTTTTAAATTAATTTAAGTGTGTACTATGAACGCAGTCCATAGGAACACTGCCAGCAAGTTTCTTTGTGATTGTTTTATTGCATGAACGCTCTAAACCCAATTCCCTTTAAGACAATTGAAAGATTTCCATTGACTTCAATGAGGTTTGAATTGGACCCTTAAAAAAAGTTAATGCTGTAACAAAACCATGCACTATTTATAAAATAAGTGATCCATCTAGCAGTTTCTTGAAAAACACTAAAAATATTCTTGACAGCATGCATTTTCTAGATTTACAATAAAAAGAAGTATTTTATGGCCATATATACCTCTGCCCTTAGTAACCATCATATTAATTCCTTTTTATTTATTCTTGACTAAATGAATAGCAATAAAATAACCACTTTCCTCACTTCATTTAAGAACAGAAAAAGTCATTAAAGTCTTATTGAGCAAATTAGTTCCAGTAGTTCCATTTTAGTACTTTTTTAACAGACCTTATAATGATACTGAGTGTTGACAAGAATTATGTACTGGGCTGCCCAGAATTAAATATTTTATACTGGTACGATATCCCTCTTTTGTATTCTCAATGCCACTTTTAAAAGGAGCACAGAATGTCTATTCTATGCACAGTTTATGTCATGGTACATCTGTAAATGCTGTACCATTCGTGTAAGAAGCAGATGTGAAACTGGATATAGGGTTTAGTTGCCACAACCAAAAGTTCATACAGTCATTTAACATATAAAGGCATTTACAGACATTCCTTATACCTATGAAACAGGAATTATGCTCGGAATTGTTGTATATACAGCAGGAGAGTGAATGTGTAAGCGTTCCTTCACAAAAGACAAGACACTCTCAAATACAGTTCTCTACTGTGTTATGAAGAACTTTATGTCAATAGTTGCTTTGCATTTGCCATAAAAAACTACTAAAAATCTCTACTCAGTTTTGAAGGAATGAGTGTCAAATGCACCACTACCTAGTAGTTAATGATATTTCATCACAATACCAGTCTTACGAAATTTGGCCCAAAATTGCCTCCTAGACCTTCCTGATCTACTAGCTTTTTATGAGAATATGCAAGTTTACAGCTTTAATAAGTATCCCAGATACTCATTTACTCCCTTGAATTAACTTCAACGAGGATAAAATCCCTGAAGAGATGCTCTCCCCATCTCTCTGGAGAGATGTCCTCTCTGCTGGAGCTGCTCCCTGCCCATCTTCCTGACAGACAGACGTGGAAATGCAGAGCGGTTGTTGTCCCACAACAGCTTGTCAGAGTTTGGACTGGAATCGAACGTCAGTGGCATTTGGCGATCCAATTGAAAAAGGAAAATGTGTGCTGATGATGGAAACTGCTCTGAAGGGAGGTGGCAAGCAAGGTTACATGATCCTGCCTCTCCCAAAGGGAAACAGCTTGGGAGAAAATGCAAAGTTTTCAAAGTCAAATGCACAAAGTGGGGCAACATCTACTGGTCACCTGCTGGGTCCTGCCCTGCAAAGGAAGCATGCATCTCCTGGACTTCCAGGAGGCCAACCTGGCTACCATCATGGAATAATCATCTCAGAGATTTTCACTTGCTGGATTTTTATTTTCTGTAAAAAATTGCTATCTTGTTCTAATCAGATAAGCAAGTATGTGCTAGTGCTGTGTTTTGCTACCAGAAGAGAGGATGCTATCCTGGTTTCCCTCAGAGTGAGAATTTATTGGAAATATTCCTCTGAAAAGCAAAGTCAGATGTTGACAGTTATGAAAGCTTAATTTGTGTAATGTTTCCATGTGAGGATAGATTTTAGCAAAGCAACCCTGTAAAAAAGCTTTGAAGAACTGCAGAAAGACCAAATGAACAAACAGAATGTACTGACATTTCCTTTCTTGAATAGTTTATATGTCATTTAAACCAGTCTGCAATTCCAGAAGGACTTAAGGCTGAGGTCCCCAGATAAACATCTCATAAAACAACGGTGTTTTGCGCTGGAAACTTAATCGCTTCATTGCCTGACGATTGCAGACATAAATAGCGACCAGGTTTTGAGGACGGGTTTACACTTGTGTTGTGGAGCACAGTCTGTTTCCTGCCACTGACACAGCAGGCAATAGTGACAGAAACTGCCGCTAAGGTCAGTTATGAGCTGTATAGACAAAGTGGAATCGCTGGAGAATTAAAACACATCATTGCTAATTATCTCTACTGACAGCTGCCTCATTGTTAAGTTGTTTTGTAACCATATTACTTTAACTACATTTTAATTCTAAATGCTAATCTGTTGTGATCATATAGATATGTGAAACATTAGCTGAAGACTGAAATCCCACTACACTTCAGGCTAGAGGATCGACTTAAAACTCTGTGACTAAACTAGTACAGGTAATATTTGTTTATTACCGTAAAGGTACACTGAAAGAATTTGAATCTTAGATGAGATAAGATGAATAGTCATTTAAAACCTAATGATATGCTCAAGGCAGGGATTATCCTGCGCCTGTTGAATTATTATTATATTAAATGCAAAGAGTGAAGATTAGTCAAAGAAAAAGTCAAAATTTAGCAGTAATATCTGATAAGATTTTAATTTCTTTCTTAAGGAATCTCCAAAATGTTACCATTCTTTCTTCACATGGAGTGAAGAAAAAAAAAGATTTTGAAATCTTGACACCTACTATTGCAAGAATTTTTATTCTCTCTTCTTTGCTGAAGTGTTTTGATATTAATTTTTATGTACAACCTAGAGAGTAGATGGAATGTACTGACTGTTCATTCTTCCCTTTCAACTTCATTTTTCAGACTCCTAGCCAAATTGAATATATATATATATATGTATGTATGTATGTATATTATATTTGTGAAAGAGAGTCAACAACAAAGTGTTCATATGGGAAAAGAAAAGCCTGAAAATCTGTTATCACTTATCCCTAAGATTCTGGAAACTCAAGTCTCTGTCTCCATTTTACACGTACATTAGTCAGGGTTATACTGTAGTTGCACTTTGGTTTAGTAAAAATGTGATTTTCTTGTTGTAAGAAAGATCCTAGAGCCTTCCAGTAAGCAGCTCTTCCTTTGGCAGGGATCTGTCATTTCTGTTTGCTACATTTTCTTTTACATGTGAATTCAAGGCAATTGAGATTGCTGGAAAGGATATCTGGAATGAGTTGTAGTGTTTGCGTAGGCAGGTGATACTGAGCTCTTTATCTTGATTTCTTTCAGCCTGACTCAGTCATTCACTGCATTAAACAGTTTGGGATTTAAAAGAGAACTAGCTGACTGAATCTAATTCAGGCAGGATGGAAATAAAAGAAATTGAATGTGGAAACTAATGTGCCAAAATTATATTCTCATAGACTCTTTGTGGCATCTCTTTGTTTTAGTAGAGGTTCCTGTTGTTTGAAATGGTGGTGGGGATGAGGATGTGGAACATTTGCTGTGTTAGAGTAGTTCCCACATGCACAAACAATAGAGCTCTTAAATACTGCACAAATGCACCGTGCTTTCGTATGAGCCTGCTTTAATAAAATAAAATGTAAAATTAATCATATACTGTGCTGTGTTTTAAATTTGGTTCAGCTGTATTTGTGTATCGGCACCTTGGTACTGAGTGTGTGGAAAATCTGTGGATCTGTTTTGCAGGACGGACCATTTCTGCCTTTTGGCAGGGGAAGGATCACACAGCATTACAATTATTAAAATTCTAATTTGGGGCCAGGTTTTGCCCTCAGGTACTTCCTTAATTTCAGTAGGAGTTGTGCATATTTATCTGATTGACGAATTTGGCCATTAACATTCCTTGTGCAGGTAACTTCTTTTCCTTAACAAGAATAAATACGCACTAGCCAAGTCCAAGATGGGAACATAAGAGGGGCAGGTTTCTTACCAGGAGACGAATGTCAGGCGCCCTTCTGTTTTGATAAGGTGAAATGATTTCCTTGTAAGGGAGTGGGAGATGGAGCCGAAGGAAGCAGGGAAGGATCTTCTTCCAGATACCTTGTAGGCTTGTTTTTAAATTATGACTTTGGATCTAACAACAGGTTTGGCAAGTGTTTGCTTAGGAAATCCTGAAACCGTGCCAGATTTTCTTAGCTGGTTTGTTGTACAGTGTGCATTTTTTAAATACACTGTAATCATTTCAGACCACATAATTAGAAACACAAAGCAGTTTACTGAAACATAGTGATATATTAAGAGTTCAGTTAATTACATGTAAAGGGACAGGACAGACTTCAAAACCTTTGCTCAGTTTCTATTTTATTTGCAACTGGGGCATGTTGATGGGACTTTGCCTGCTTAATGTTGAGTAGGAGTTTCAGAATTTTAACCCGAGGGTAAAATTTTCAAAAGCATTTAAGTGACTTGCTCCCTGAAAATCAATGGGACTTTCACTCCTTAGGGCAACATTTTAGAAAATATGTAGAAACAAAAGTCCAGTTCATTTCCATGCCTATGTATTTAAAAGCAAAAACAAACAATAAACAAACAAATAAACAACAAAAAATGCTTGTTTGTTACCCTAAACCTCTTTAAAAAAATGATTATTTTATTTCCATGCCACCTAAGTGGTTACAAAATGTTACCCCAAACAAACAAGCTGTTATTCTCACAATTTCGCACTTGTAAAACCATGTTCTGTTTTTCTAGCTTCTTTAACATACACAGAAAGTCATAAAACAAGGTTTGGATGATAAATAATAAGCCTAAATAAAATCCCCCTGCAATCCTTATGAAGAGGTGGCAAATCTTATTAGTGCAGAGTTGTTTGTAAATATTTCAAGAATTTCAAAATAAACACAAATAATTTCCCTTTTTCAGCCCATGTATTTTTTTTTCCTTTCTTTCTATTTTTTTGATTTTTGATAAAAGTGGTAAATTGTTTCCTCTGAAGCCAAAACTTGACCCAAATTAGTCTGCCTACATTACATATAGGAAAAAGTAGAGGGAAAATAAAAGTACAAAAAACTTGGAGAAAGGCAGAAGAAATAAATCAGATCTAATTAGTCATTCTCACTACTGAAAATATATGTTGTGTTTTCTGTTTTATCTCTCCCATAAAATTTACTGAGAAAATTAAAAAGTGCCACTTAATTTTAGAAAAATAATAGTAAAAGAGTATTCCAACAATCTCTGGTTTGAGAATTTGTGTGGGGAGGGGGTGGTGGGTGTTTTGGTTCTCTGACATGTTTGCTCTATAAGCTTTCAAACTATGCTAAGTTGTTGCACAATAGCCTACAAGTTCTCAACAGTTGCATTTATTACAATTTTACCTCACTTTCAGACAAGCTCTCTTATCATGCTCCAAATCACATTTTATGCTGCTTTGAAGTACATTACTAATATACTTATTGCTTAACAGAAAATAGCCTGACAATCATTTCTGTTTTAAGGTGCAAAGTAATAAACGTCAGTCTCCTTTTCTCAGTCATTTATCTAAGCCTGTATTTACTCTTAAAGTATCTGTCTTTGGAAACAAGTCAGAAGGCCAGCGCTGTAATGATCTTCTCTTTGGGACTAACACGATAATACACAAAAAGTGTTTATGCACTTGCTCTCCATGCAGCCTTCATTCTAATTCAGGCCTCTTTCTGTCATTATTTGAACTGGTGAGGCCCAGTTGTTTGTGAGAAATAGGGGATTTCATCTCTGTTTGTGCCTGGCCAGTGATGGCGGGCGTTGCAAAGACCAGGCCCCGCGGCAGCGATCCGTTCTTGTCATCGCGCACCCGTCCTTTGCCCGCGGCTGCCAGTGCTGCTGGACGGGTGTGTGCAGGTGCCCCACACAAAACTGCCCTACGGACACCACTGCATGGCCTAAGGAACACGGAGCACGGACCTGGCGGGCTTATAAATGACTTTGGAATCATCTGTGAACAAGGGAGCTCTCTTCTGAGGCCTTTACAGAACATATGTGTTGTATTATTCAGTGTGTACTGAGGGAAGCGTGTGGTTCTTCCATCACAAAATACAGAAAAAGCAAGATTCAAGGTGCGGAAATCTGTGGATACCATTCCCTCTGGGAATACATGGAAAAGTGATGGCTGGCTTTACCACAACATCTAGCATCATTCAGAAGCAAGACTGTTATGCTACATGAGATAGTAAACGAGAAAAGACCATGCATTTATAGGCTTCAGCTGAAACTTTTTCTGTAGCTGTTTCAGGATTCTTGTAACATAGCACTTTACCCCTGGGCACACGTACAGACTTTTAAGTTAATCTGGTAAATAGGCGTATGTCCTGTGCCCTCTCTACAGTCAACAAGTCTCCAGATCTCCAAGAGAACTGTTCACTTTTCAAAGATCTGAATGAGAGGGAGTTTGTGCTGGGCCAACAACAGTGGAGCTCTTATGGCTCAGGAGGACAGGTGAAATGCAGCCTCCTGTGCCCTTCACTCCAAGCATTCACCCTCAGATCTCCAGACATTTGGATAAAGGCAGTAAGCCCTGGCTGATCTTGAGTGTCATAATGGCAGATAAAGGAGAGAGAATTTATTACGTAGCTCTCAAAGCATATAGGGTTTTATAGATCAATAAGAACATCCTGAGTTATGCCCAGAGGCGAAAAGGAAGCCAGTACAGACTTCAAAGGATGTATGTAATATATTCCTCATGGCCAATACTACAGATTAAGTACAGAGCAATGTTCTATACAACACGCTGAATCTAACTGGAATAATGACAGGCAATACATTGTGATAGTCTATTCTTGAGGCTAGAAAGGAATGGGTGACTTAGAGCCTTCTCTTTTGAAAATATGTCAGAATCATCTGACTAAAGAGAGCAAAACTCAGTGAAGCCTGATAAGCTGTTCTGAGTTGAGTATTAAAGGATATCTGCTGATTGTAAGCTTCATTCAGAAAGAATAACCAAATGACTGACCAGCACCATTTTCCCCATCTGACATCTAATCGCTTTCAGGTCAACTTGAAGAAAAAAAGCAATTTTGTAATGTCTAGATTTGACAAAAGAAATTAGAGGTCAAATTAAGTGGCAAACTTCTCAGGAACTTGGTTACTTTTCAAAGCAAAAAGTTGGAATTTACAGACTGAAGAACAGAAAGATGTTCATGTAGGGCATGCAGGGTTTGAAGTAAGTGAAAAATGCAGAAGTAATAAAAATAATGTCTACTGTCAGCTAGGGTACAGAAAAAGGAGTTAATTTGTATTACCTTGTGAGTGACAAATTCAGGCTGAACCTTTCCTTAATAAGAGCTGTAAGATGCTTGTCTAGAAATCTTCCTTCTTTAAGTGGTAAGGCAGATACATATTAGTCTAAATTTGAAGGAATAATTTTCAGGTTTCATTGAAAGCGGTAACAGTTGAGCTCCTTGTTGACTCAGTCCTATACATTTTCCTTATCAGATGACTATATGCCTTTTTTATTTTCCCCAAATAAAAACTACAGTATGGCGAATAGCTGCAAAATGGCCTTCATATCTTTTAATTATATTGGTTTAGTTTAGTTCAGAAACTCAACTGCAGAGGAAAGTAAGATGTATGAAGCTCTGTATAATCTGTGAACATGATAAAAAAAAAGCTGGATTGAACATAGGCAATGTAGATCTTTGATTAGCTCCTAAAGTAAAAAAAAGAAAATAAAAATTAATATTTCTCTATTAATGGTAATCTTCTCCAATAATTTGCTTAATGACACTTCCATTTTATACCTTTAAAAGGAAAGTAAAATTTACATGTTTGAGAGCTTTTTTTCTTAAAAAGATGTTCATTCAGAGCGGAAGTTGGAGTTTTGGCAGGGGTTAGCAGTGATCCCACTGCTCCATACCTTGCTCTGCTGAAAGATCTTGCTCTGCCTTGTGACATTCTTGTTATTCCAGAGCTGGGCTGGGCCAGTCGGAATAGACGCAGGCCCTGAAGTCACTTCCCCACACACAGCTCTGCTACCAGCAATGGGAGCTCCCCTCACCTTGCACCGCTCCTGGTGCTCCTGTGTCCTTTAAGCAAAGGCTGCCAGTTAGGAACAGGCTGTGAATCTGTCTCTACTCCCACTGAAATCCGTGGTAACCTTCTTAGGAAGGCAAGAGGAAAGTGCTGCCCAGAAGGACAACTGCTTATTTGAGACTAGAATGAAATCTCTTTTCTGAATCACCAGGATTTTGAACCTGACATTAAAAGTAACTAATTCATGTTCTCGTTCTTTCCTTTTTCTTTTTTTTTTTTTCTCATTACTGAAGATGAAATCCAGGGTGACTTCACGGTTATCAACTCAGTTACGTGCAGTGTAAGTCAGATCAGGGTCTGATCTTTACATGATGTGGCCTTCTATGTGGTTGTGCTTTCTCCCAAGAAAATAATTTCCTGTTAATTAAGACACTATAGCTTTCAATGCAGATCACTGTTGTTTTATTTATAATTAAAATCTACAGGGCATATTCATCATTGATGCAAACAAGCATTGGCCTGCTGACAGGAGCTCAATTTACACTAATGTTTGGATTTGGAACATACTTTAAGTAATTTTATGGAAACTCAAATAAGGGTGGGACACAGTAAAATAATATGTCAGAATAAGGGCTATTCATTCCTCTTTGTTGGTTTTTTTTTTCCATTACATGAAATAATGCATTTAAAATAAAATAATGCTCTAGGCGATTTACAAATCTAAAAAAGACTACTTTGGTCAATGAGCATAGAGAGAGGGTATGAATATGAATCTGTTTGTACTAAGGAGCCTAAAGGAGCTACTTTTTATGCATAGTGACACAGAAAAATATACTTGTAACGCTGTACACGGGGGAGAGAATATTCCCCTAAAAAAGTATTTTCTCTAGCAGTGCTCCTTGTTGATCAAAGCTGCATAATTTAAAGTATCTGGAGGCAAGTTTAAATTATTCACAGTATATTTTTTGTAAGTGGTTTTGGTATATAGCAGACCGCATTGGTGCAACTTGCAGTTTTCCCTGAAAGCTCTGCAGTGTTTTGCATCCTTACGGAGCCGGAAAGTTTCCCCAAAGGCACATTAGGGAAGCGGGGAGGTAACTGTGCAGCAGCAGGAGCAAGAGAGGCTCCCGCTGACACCTTGCACAGAACTGCCAGGCACGCAGGCCCACCCGGCGTGGCGCAGCCGCAGCCACCAGCTCTCAGCCCCAACGCTGCTGTGCGGTTCAGAAAAGTTCCCTGATACCCTCAAAGCCCTGAGTAGGAATCCTGCAATGAGTGCATCTAACTCCTCCTTTGCTGCAGCCTTCTCTCCGATTGGTAAAAGGTCTTCACAGGCTCATGCCGGGATCCCACCCCTTTCTGTGGCTTTTCATTCTGAAGCTGCCCACAACTTTACACCTGAATGAATGCCAAGCCTCTCCGAATATATAAGGGAAACCGTCAGGAGCAATTCAGAGTTCCTGAGAAGCAGCAGCAGCGGGAGGTTTTGCGGAGCTCTGTCAGACAGAGGCTGAACAACCATGCTTCTCGCTGCCCTTCACTTCTACGCCTTCCTCCTCACTTGCATCTTCACCGAGAGCTACTTGGCTTTCAAGAACGATGCCACAGAGATACTTTATTCACACGTTGTTAAACCGGCTCCGGCGAGCCCGAGCAGCAACAGCACGTTGAACCAAGCCAGGAACGGAGGCAGGCACTACGCCAGCGCCGGGGCCGACCGTAACAGTGAGTATCGCAGCGGGGCCCTGGCTGCCGCCGCCGGCCGGGGGCCGGGGAAAGGCCGCGCTGTCCCTGCGTGCCTGGCAGCAGTGGCTCCCGGGACGCTGTCCTGTGTGCCCAGATCCAGGCTGGCTGCTTCCCACAGAGGGTCGCGCCACCAATGCTGGCTCCGCCGCTAGGCTTGTCCAGCAGGGATGGATAGGTGAGCAAGAGCAGGGAGAGGCAGGCGAAGGAGTCCGGGCAGCTTCTCTAGCACAGTGAAAAGCTCTGGATTTTGTTCCCTCTGTTTTGCTTTACTTCCTGATGTAGCCTTACCTGCTTAGACCCTCCAGCAAAAGTAAACAAATCAGCTCATAATTTACCTATGAGCTCTGCTCTGACATGCCTGTATATATCTCATCTTTTCCTGATGAGCTGTATGTATGTATGTGAGGCACGGGGGATTGGAAGCCTTCTGCTGACTTTATCTGCTCCCTCCCCTGCCTGCCTCCTTAAAATGAAAGAAATCCCAACACACCACAGAGACACACACGCGCGAACCCACCCACAACGGCTCGATAAAAATAGCAGCATCCCTGGAAAGTGAAGGCAAAAAGTGACACGGATACCTTGCAGCCAAGCCAGGTGTGTCAGCGCGTATGAATGCGGCGAGTTTAAGTGCACAGGAAACATCTCGTCACGGGGAGATTAGGGGAGCAGCCCAGTAGGTATTTACTCGTTGTCAGTGAGCTGTCACCAGAGCCAAACTGAGCCGAGCCGGGGCAGACATGCAAACAGAAGGAGAGACACACTCGGATCTGCCCCCAGCTGCTTCCAGGTACATTCCTGAGTGCAGCTGCAGGAAGGCGGACTGGAGTCTTTCCTGCAAGCCAGGCAGGAGACCAATCCTTCTGCAAACACCCCCTCAGATCAGCCTGCAGATTTACAATCTCTCCTGATTGCCTTTCTTGAGACACAAGGCACAGGGTGAAGCTCTAATCTTAACCCGGTGTCTGTTCAGAACTCACTTCCAAAAAGTCCAAGTAGAAACAGAAGCAGCCTGTAGCTGTGATATGTAGATGCACCTTCAAAGTCTTTCATGATTCACTTGAAAATGTTTCTAGTAATTGCTTCTATTTTAAAGGCGTTAGTTAATTGCATTGTATGTGGAATCTGCACCGTAATTGTCCTTCAGAAAGAGGCAGAGCAGAGCCAGTAAAGTTGCTTATTAAAATTAAGCGCGCTGTGGGCGTTTATTTCAAAGTGTAATTACTGAAATAAACAGTGGTGTTTATTGCAGGGCGCAGAGCTGCGCATACGGACGGGTACCAACATGCCCGCGTCAGGAGCTCTGCATTTTGGTTCTGTGTCAGTTGCCCGAGAGCGTTTGCAGGATCCTCTGTGTTTTGTGCAATATAAAGATTACTACAGATACAAAGGTGGTCTTACCCCGAGGGTAAAACGGCCACTCTCAGTTTGTTATTGCTGATCATTCAAAGTTGGCATGTGGAACACCACTCACTGGTAACTTCAGCTGTGATCACTTCTACAACATCTGTGTGCAGAGCAGCAGTGCTCACGGGAGACTGTCCACTGTAGCTGTGAAATGGGAAAAAAAGACTATTTTTAAATTCCTTTAAAAGCATATTTTTCATAGTTTTCAAAGAACTATTTCCACCTTGCTAATGATCCCATATAATTGTTGTAAACATTGCAGAGCAAGTTCTCTAGAACAAGCAGGAAACATTTCTTCCCTTGGGGCATTTTTTTTCTTTTCTAAAAGGCATGTCCTAGAGAAGAAGCAAAGAGGATAAAAGTGCCTCCTCCACCACAACTGCTGAAGCGCCTGTCATAACACCCAGGGGCACCATGCGTGCTCAGGGCCCCAGGGCTGGGGCACATCAGTAAAGAGATGATGTCCTGTGGAATTACCACCTACTTTGCATGCTGCAAAGCACAGCTTGTTAATGTGGCAGTAACTGGTTGAGGAAATGTCTTCCTTCTGCATCTCAGTGGTTGTTGTTCTGTGCCTCCTGCAGGTCGCGTGCAAGTGGGCTGCCGGGAGCTGAGGTCCACCAAGTACATTTCGGACGGGCAGTGCACGAGCATCAACCCGCTCAAGGAGCTGGTGTGCGCGGGCGAGTGCCTCCCTCTGCCGCTGCTCCCCAACTGGATTGGCGGAGGCTACGGAACCAAGTACTGGAGCAGGCGGAGCTCGCAGGAGTGGAGATGCGTCAATGACAAAACCCGCACCCAGCGCATCCAGCTGCAGTGCCAGGATGGAAGTATAAGAACCTACAAAATAACCGTGGTCACGGCCTGCAAGTGCAAGCGCTACACCAGGCAGCACAACGAGTCCAGCCACAACTTTGAGGGAACCTCTCAGGCAAAGCCCGCCCAGCATCACAAGGAGAGAAAAAGAGCCAGTAAATCCAGCAAGCACAGTACAAGTTAGAAGTCAGATGTTCTCTCCTCTCTCGTCTCCCTCTCCTCCTGCCAAAACTGAACTCACCTGTATCCATCTGCTTTACAGATCTGACTGCTTAAAGACAAGTCTGCCATTGCTGTGTTCGCAGCTGACACTATGTGCTTGTTGCTTTGACCAAAATCCCAGGGGGCATTCTTGGCATATGGACCTTTTCCAAGTGCTCAAGACGGGGAATAACACAAGCTTTCCAAACCCACCCTTTAAACTTTTCCAGTTTCTCCAGGCATGGAGGCAAAGCGAAGTTGCCGTGAATATTCACTGAAGTCTATTTTGTAAAAAGATGCTTTGTGGTGTGTTTTCATGAGAACAATTAATTCTCACAACTTTTGCCTTCTATTCCTTGTTTTATGAACTTCTGACAACAGTTTAAAAGTACAACATCTAGTATCTGCTTTCAGATTCATTCTAAGAAAAATATGCCTTGCATGCTGACCTATCTCCTGTTATCTCAATATACCAAAAATTAAAATATGCATGGCAGCAATTGAAAAGTAAAGCTGAACAAACTATTTATTTGTTGTTGTAATTATTTAATGAGCTTTTATGTGTGTTATTTTCCCTCCAAAATGTTATGTTTATAGCTTTTCACATGTATCAAAGTATTTTCCTATGATTTGTGGCTGGATTAGAATATACATTTTGTAGATAATGTAAAATAGATGTTTTAGCATTCTTGGTATATATATTTTCACTTTGAACATTTGTAGACTTAGGTGTTATTTTGAAGTAACAACTTTAAAATTTGATTTTTTTCAAGCTCCACTGTATTATTTTTTTAAGTGTGCAATCAAAATACAGATATGATTTCCTTTCAAATTCATTGTTTTTTTTTACAAAAATAAACACTTCAAAAACATATTGTCTGCCTATGTATGAAAATTTTAATGAGTAAAAACATTGAATCTTAAAAAAAGTAGAACATTATATCTATATAATAATTATATATTATAATTATATAATAATTATATAACAGTATCTAGCCACAACTTTTAGCATAAAAATAATCTTGCTGAGGATTCTTTTTTGTTGTAGAAATCTTATATGAATATTTAACAAATGGTGCTTATTAATAACCCAAACCAAGATCATATTGAACAATTCTCGAATTGTCCATTGCAGAAGAAGAGCATATTTGGGAAGTTTTACAAGTTAGTAAAACAGCACTTTTCCCCTCTGCCATTAATGATCATCAAGTCAAACACTTTAACCTTCAGTTTAATCTTTCCCACAGAGCCAATGGAGTCCTGCACATTATCCACAGCTTATTATAGGATATATCAGGAAATACATAATAAGCAGTCTCTCTTTCAACACACAGTCCAGGAATCATCTGTTCTTAATTGTTCAGACTATATTGAAATACTATGGGAAAGATTTCACTATGGCACTCTGCTGTTTTTAAATGATTGTCTTTTACACCCCACTGACACCCAAAGTAGATTATCCAAGGAGAATAATGCAAAACCTCATCTAATAACGTGTCACAAACTCTCTTTGATTTTCTTGTTTTCTCATTCCATCTTGCATTTTAATGGATTTAAAATGTTCATCACAAAGTTATAGGCAGAAACCTTCCTTAATTGTTAATGGAAAACTGTTTAAAAATTAGTAAATGAATGTTACTGCTTGACTTACCGAGTTCTAAACTTCAACAAAATTTAAGCATTTTTCCTTAAAGTGACTTTCAAGAGTTCTCTTAAAAATCTTAGAGTGTAAGGAGATGTGTTTGCATTTTAACTCAAAACACATGTTTGTACAGTTAAAAAATAAATTAATAATCCAGTTGTTTGAAGCTTAGTTCTGTGATCATGAACAACATCATCAGAATGATGAGAACAGAGATGAATTATACATAAACCCTCTGATCTGAGTAGCTTAAAAGATCCTTCCTTAAGCCTAAGAAGACAGCAGAGGAATAAAGGAGTTAACAGGGAGAGATGCAATATGATGTTGCTCCCAGACATATCAACCCAATGAAGCTACAGAGAGCTTCAGAGCTTCTATAGCTTTAGACTTTACAGACACTATAGTCTCATTCAATCAGTTTTGTGATTATTCCCAATTGCTAAATAAATATCCAATTTTTAAATTGCTCTCTATTTCTTCACCATGAAAATGTACTAAAGATTGAGACAATGGACCAAAATTGATCTAAAATTTTATCCCACATCCACAGTCACTACATTAGTAAGTTGGTCTGTGTGTTCAGTGTTTGACCCACAGCAGTAAGGATAGTGAAAAAAGGTACAAGTGTAACTCAGGACTCTTCTAAGGTTAGTGAAGTTTGACTGTAAAATCAATACACACGATCAGTAAGAGTGTGCACTCAGCAATAAAGATACTCTTTCCTATGTTGTCTACTCATGCAAAATCTCTTGTAGGAAAAAGATCAATACATTTTTATTAGGATGACTTCATGGAATTTTGCTGAACAAGCTACAGAAAGACCACGGATCCACCTCTACATCCGGCAGGTTTCAAGAAACATGAAGGAAGCCAGATCTTCCCAGTCCATTAGCAGTAATTTAACTTTCAAGTGTCACCCAAGTTATCTACTATCTCGTCTTTGGCAAACACTTGGGCTTTTTGCATTACAGGAAGGCAGTTTTAGGAACAGAGTCGTGTTGACAAATTTTCTTAAGGGACAGTGTCACCCCTTCTCACTCATCTCTTATCCTCGGTGCTTCAGTCTGCCTTCTCTTCCATCATTCCACTCATAGGGGTCTATCCAAGGATCCAGACAAAAGGCAATTCAGACAATAGTATGGGTACACCCAGCTGCCTTTTCCTATATGGAGAGTCTCCAGCACGTGAAATTGCAATGGGTAGGAGGACATGGGCCATTGTGCTCATACCTACACTGCAGCATCTTGCAAAAGTTTATAAAAGATGCAGTGAGAAAACAGTAGTACCTAATCCGAAATCGTGTGACATATCTTCTTACCCTTCTTGCTTTACAGTTAAAAAGACAGTTAAAATATGTTAGAATTTTCTTAGATTTCACCTAAAGCATTAAAGCAGATAGAATAAGGATGTAAATATTTTGAAAAAGTACTAGCAGATTAGATTTTTTTAACATGAATTAGATCACTCCATAGTGTGGATTTATTATATGCAGAATATAGAACCTGGCCTTCTTAGTAATATCCTCATCTGTGGACAAAGTGCTAAGTCAAGGGGACCTCTTAAAAAGTGTTTCTCTGCAGTTTTTGTAACCTCATCCCACAACGTAAAATGAGCTCTTTCATCTCATTGCCTCTTTTTTTATGAGGAAACAAATACTTGTATTTCAAAATAAAGGACAATATTCCCACTTTCACAAAATGTAGGTTTTCCACAATTTAAGAGTTGAGAAAAGAAGAAGGTTTTTCTTTTCTTTTCTTTTCTTTTCTTTTCTTTTCTTTTCTTTTCTTTTCTTTTCTTTTCTTTTCTTTTCTTTT
>JAUBOD010001092.1:644960-656707 GCA_032353885.1 Nothura maculosa
AAATCCTGAGTAGGGAAGTGGCAAGAGAACTATCCCTATGTTTACTCTAGATTTGTCTAGAAACCTTAAACCTTGCAGAATGCTGGGAAGGAAGCTGAAAGCCTCCAGAGTGTGGTTGCAGGTTCTTTGTCGTCACTGTGTTTGAGGATTGTGTACTTTCTTGGAAATATTTATAGGAACTAGAAAGATTTCTGAGGAAATCAGTGGTAAATGACTGGGAGGAGCTGGTAGAAATTACATTGATGCAAATAAAATGCTAAGTTATTAATGATACTATCAGCAAGAGGAGCTGAAGGAGAGGCTGGCTGGTGATCATGGACAGGGTTATAAGAAATCCATGACCTAACCACAGGCTTACTTATACAGTCTGGCATATTTGCCTTGTATTTCAGTTCCCCAGTAGGGAACAGGTAAAATACTTCTCAACTTCAATGAGATGGTTTGAGGTTAAATCCGTTAATCTCCTTGCCTAGATCACCTCCCTGTCATGTGACTTTATGATCTTACGAATTTGTCAAGTCATCTTTTCCACTATAAAATTTATTTCTAAAGTGTGTGTGGTATTTAATGGCTCTGTGGTGGTTTCCTGCGCAGGCTTGGGTCTGCTGAAGTCACTGAAGCTTGGCCAGCAGAACTGGACTCCCAAAGCTGCTGTTAGCTGCTGATGTTGCCTCCCATAGTTAGAGAGCAAACTGAGGAACATGAGAAGAACTTCCTTTTATGCAGAGCTGCTTGCCAGGGAGAAAGGTACTCATCTTCTGGTAATTGTACAGAGTTTTGAGGAACTAAATGAAGGGAAAGTCAAGACTTTTTCTCAAAACTGATATGCATGGTTTGGGGTGGAAGAGAAGCTGTCGTCTGGGGTTCTTTGTGTAGTCAGATTCTTTGCATTTTTAGGGGAGGGTCAATTCTTCACTCTTTCAGAGCAAAAAAGTAATTATTTTGCATTTTGTGGAAAGGTAAAAAAATCTGATAGAAACATATTAAATCACTAATGTAATAGGAATAATGCTGTATTGTTCATCTGCATACCATATAGATAGCATAATTGTGAGAAACTTCTATGTTCTTTAAAATGGCATTTGATCAAGTAACTTATTGCATTTCTTGCTGCCAATTGTCAGACAAATAAATTACTTTATTACGCTTACTAATCACTTTGTTATTTGCCTGTAGGAATCAAAATGTGCAACTTACCCAGAACTAATAAATTATGCCTTAAATCTTAGAAACATCCCTTGATTATGTGAAAATATAACTTCGCAACCAATTAAATTCCATTTATATTTTGGGGATAATTTTGTAATTAAAGTTACATGTTTCTAGAAACAAATTCTTTATTGCTAGTAAAAGCTGGGAAGGAAGCTTCAGAAGGCATTATTCCAAAGCCTCTAGCAAGATCTCTCTGCCAGCATTGCATTTTAAACAACACAATCAAAAAAAGTGTTTACAAGAATGAGATCCTTCCCCTCCAACTCTTTCCGGATTTTGTTACCTCTGCTATGGAGGGAGAGGAAGGGAAAAAGTCAGTTAAAGTCTGAGACTCTTTCATTAGTTAAAACGTAAACTGAAATTGAAAATGTAGTTGGCCTTTTTGAGTAAATAGGCTGAAATCAAAACTCACATTCTTAAAGTTAGAAGCTGAATTCTGGAATGATTGAACATGAATATATTTTTGTAAATAGCAAGGATCTGAGCAAATCATACATGCCTGTGCAGGTATACTGTGCTATTCAGTCTCATGGACTTTGATTCCCATGCACAAGCAGTCCAAACTACCTCTTTACCCAGGAGAAACCTTCTCGTTCCGTGCTTGGTGTTTTGTTGTCCTTCAGTTTGCTCAGACCTAGTGCTGTGATCCCAGTCCTGCCCTGCTGGAGGGCTGGAGGCTGCCCATGTGCACACATAAACTGTTCTTTAACCCAGTTACACAGCAAAACGAAGCACTCCGTGTGGATTGTGGACTTGCATTGGCAGTGCATGGTGACTGGCAAACCAACACGCCGTGCTCGTTCTGCACTGAAGGATCCTCAGGGACATCATCCTGCAGCACTGGAGGCAGTGCAGTTCTGCTCTCTTTTCTTCCAGAGTTCTTGTTCTTTTCGGAGCAATGACAGCTGTTAATGTCTTCTACTCTCCTCTGGTTTCACTGTATTTGGAATATCTTACACATGAGCTTTGCCTTCTTTATTGTAATCTAAGACTGGTTTTAGCCGGCAGTAGAAATTGCATTTATTGCTTTGGTGACTGTTTGATTCATAGTGTTTATCTTTCATTTTTATACACTTGGGCCATATGAAGCCATTCTGTGCTTGTATTCTCAAGGTCTCTGCTATCAACCTGTGCTCTCTCCTTTTGGGTCTTGGAGCTGTCCTGTACTAGACACATGGACAAAAGCAGAATAAAGACCTGGTTATGTCAGAGTGGCATCCAGGGATTTGTATTCTACTGATGACAAGAGCTCTGTGGTTGAGGAACCGTTGCTGGAGATTGCAGGGCTTTCCGGTGTTTAGGCAGGAATCTTTCCCCTTTCATAGGGGAAAGAGATGTCGCTTGTTTTTAAAGAACTTTTGAAGAAAATATAAGGAAAATGGTATTTTTTTTTCAAAGTGTATATTTCTGCTATGTTATAAATATAATTAAATATAGATGTTATAGTTTATTGCTTAATACTTGTCAAATTTTGTTATAATAATTTGAAACTAATTCATGATACTTACGACATATGGAGACTTGAAATTATTCTATTAAGGCTGGACATCAAATATGCAGCTGGCTACTTCAGTCGGTCCAGTATATTCAAGGAAATTCCTACTGAAAGAGATGAGCATAGACATAAGCAACGTGATTGAAAACATTGCAATGTATCTAAGAAATTGAATGATGAGGATTAAAACACAAAATAACAAGCCATTTTCTAACATAAGTCTCTTAATGTGTACTTAGGTTTCCTTCATACAAATAGTTTAAAAAAGTTAAGGTTCCCGCTTGAAATCAAAGCAGGTAGTCAGATATTTGAGAACATTTATATATTATTGAATGAGTTGTATTGCGTTTCCCCCATTCACACTTTGGGTTTTTAGATGAGTGCGATGTTCTGCCCAGTCGCAAGTTCCTTATATTCAGTGTGTGCATTTGTAGGATCAGAATATTCTTATTTTTAAACAAAGCAACTGAAGAAAAGCAAGAAATAACTTCCAGCTTATATGAAGTACTTCTCAAAATATTTCCAGCATGTGTGAAAGGAGTAGAAGCGGTTAATGCACAAAATTCAGAACTTAAAACATCTTCAGCTTAAAAAGGGCATGTTCCATCCTAACTAAATGTACAGGTGTAATAAATGAAAACATTTGAGGTCTGATTGAAGGTTATGAATAAAACCCTTCAGTGGACACATCTGTTTTATTTCTTCAAGATTTATTGTCAAAAATATTTAAAACTTCTGAGAAATGAGCCTCAAGATCCAGCAATGGTTTACTTACCACATTTTTCTGTGCAGTGTGGTATTGTCCTGAGCAATTCAAATGTTCTTCACACATTCTTATTTTCCGTTTATTTATCTCTCTCAGCTTAAGGGCCGAACCTGGGGAATCAGAATGTTTCTGAGGGAAGACAAGGTATCTTTTAGGTTAGTGTTTGAAGCACTTATTGCTACGGATGTGTGCCGAGTTTGCTTGCCTAGTGTTTGGGGGAGGAAAAGGAGACAAGTAGCTCCTGTTGGCAGAAATCTGTTGATTCTGACTTTACTGACCTGTTAAATCTGAGATCTTGACCCTGCATCTGGAGGTTCTGACACGTATAACACCTGATTCACACTTATTAAGTGATAAAACACTTAATACATAGGGATTTTCATACATTGGATTTTGAATAGGTCATTATTTTCCCTTGGTTCATGTGACTGATGCATTATCTGTCTCTTCATGTTTGCTATTGGCCATAACTTAATGTTCACAGATTAACAGTTTATTTTCAGTTACTTGACATTTATCAACTGTCCGTCCATCAAGTCACTGACAAATAAGCGTCTTTGCATCCTGCTTATGGCAGTTTGGTCAAAGTGGTCACATGATGATAATTCTGTGGGGTTTTTTTGGGGAAAATAAAATGTAGGCAGTGTAGGTTTCCTGCAGATTTAATTTCATTGAAAAACAAAATACGTGGGTCAAAATCTCCCACATGTAAGAGCACTCGTCACTTGCAGGGCAGTCTTTGTGGGTTCAAAGCAGTCTCACAAGGCAGCGTTGGCAGCCTTGCCTGCAAATGATGATTCTAGGTCAAAACTTCCACCACTTGATTTTCATGTATGTATATATATTTCTTCAGTGTGTTTTTAGTTTTTAGTGTTTCCTTATTTTTTTCATTTTCTTATTGTGATTTTGCTGCTGTACCAGACAAGAACCAAACAATAGATTAATATTTCTCTTTCTATCCCTCAGTAATGAGTAATTATCAGAAAGTAAAGGAAGTTTATTAGTCTCATAGAAAGATGTAACCTTCTCAGCCAAGTCTTTGTTTTCTGTGTTGAATAGAAGCTAATATAACATTGTTAGCAAATATATGAGGTCTTTGACCTAATGGGATGTAGGGGGAAAGCATTGATAAGGGAAGAAAAGGCTGATTTCCCAGTCTTAGTTAACCCTCTTGAATGAATCAAGTCCCACTGCAGCATCCCAAGATTTTTTTTTTCTGATTTCTTCTCAGTCTATTGTGGATCAGGTGTTTTATTGCATGCAGTGGATCGGTAGCACATGATATTGTGGGTCTATGTAGACTTTTAAAAAGTGAGACACAGCTTCTCAGCTGTAATTGTAATGGTCCTGTGCTGGTAATTGCAGATTTATACTCCCCTAAAAATGCTCACTTCTCTTTCTGTTGCCTCACTGTCACTTGCAAAGTTGTGGAACAAGGCAGCTTCAGTGACAGCTCTTTTGTAATGTGAATCAGTAGTTAGAGTAAGAAAGATGGTTCTTTTGCTTGTTAAATGTGATTCGTTACTTGTTGATGCAAGGACATACTGCACAGGCAAAGTAAAATATTTCTGAAAGTAGATGACTTACTCCTTAGTGTTTGTATTGTTTAGGAAGACTGAGGTCTCCATGTTATGGAATCCACCATGATTCTGTATAACAGTGTATGTTACTGACAACTGAAAGGAGCAAATATTTCATAAGAAAATTTTGCAACAGGCTATTGGCATATGTTGTTCTTTAGTTGATGAATGCTACACGTGCTCAGTCATATACATTGTATGGATCTGTACAGGCTTTATACAAACTTTGAAGCACTTAAAGCCAACTAAGCAAACCAACCTGACAAGAAAACAAAATCTTAATAAAAGAGAATGTCTTGTTAAAAGCAGCAATTCTTGCACTGTGATGAGAGTTGGCCGAATTTGTTAACTAATGGAGTATGATCTTACAACTTGGCTAAAATGCGCTAAAATGTATTTTACTGAATGTTCAGTGCTATTGTAGTTCTGTGGAAAAAAATCCTTTAGCTATTCTTGAATTTCTCAGATGGAATATAAAGATAAAGCAGGCTTACTGGAAAAAATACTATACAGTGTTTTATGAAACCACTAAGAGTATCTGTTTAATGATGCTAATTTTCATATTTTTTGCCCCTTTTGTGTTTTTTCTTGACTTATGTCTGTGATTCGTTAAACAACATCAAGTTAAAATAATATTCTTAAGTCTTATTTGAAAAAATATATTGTTTTATATAGAAATTTGGCATAGAAAATTAGTCATGTTGGTTTGTTTGTAGTGCTCTGCTTTTTCTCAGTGACTACTGTGTTTTCTGTCCCTTACTGCTTTTCTTGTGTTGTTGAGCTTATTTTTCGTGCTGCTTGTGGAAAAGTTGCAGCCTATGACATGCCTACGTACATGTTCTTCCTCCATCGTGTATTTACATTTTCTGTTGCACGTTCCCACCCTCTTGACTTCTTTCAGGATAGAGCTCCACTTTTCTTTATTCGAGAAAGCTTACTTCTTTTTTCCATAGAATAACATTTGATATTTAGCCTATTTTGGATCTGATCAAAGCAATATTTATTCACTCTGTACAGAGAAATGCTTTACATACATAAGAACAGGAATTACGTAGAATTATATATATATATATATATTTATATGTGCAGTCCTAATTTTTGAGCAATAGTTTCTGCTATCAGCTAATAAGCTGATAGCCACGATAAGCTAAAGAGCTTATCGTGTGGCTAAATGGGACTGTGACATGTCCTGATGTACATGTACCATCCCCAGTTACTCAGATAACACGTGTTGATAAAGATGACCTCATTAGAAGAAATGTTTTCCTTTTTCTTAAACAGTGTCATAAATATACATTACATTTGTTTAAAGCATCTTGCCTCTTTGAAGTCGGTTCAGTGTACAACAGTGTCGGCTCATTAACATTGGATCAAAGCATATATTAAATTTCTGATTAAACATCCCCTCCTTTGCAGCTAGGAATAAACACAATTATATCTTCTTCCTTCCTGGTGTTGGTTTAAGATTAATACGTGTCCAGTTTTAGTGAGTTCTGCTGTTGTTCTAGCCAGCTGGGTAAACCTACTGTAAGGAAATGAAGTTTAGTGTACAGACTTTTCTCAGAATTCAAAACTCCTTGCATATGTTCTAATTAACCCTCTTTTGTGTAGCTGATGATTAGATATAATATATATGTTACAGGAAATGTGTTCAATATTTCATCCAGTGCTGTCTTTCAGCAATTAAAAGCTGCCGGTACAAATTACCAAGATAACTGGAATTGGGCAGATTGGCGATACCAACCACATTGATGAAATTTTAGAGAGCCCAAATCAAAGAATCAAACAGAATCAAAAGTGAAGTACCTATATTGCTTTTAATTTTGGTACTTTCTTTCCCCCCTAAAAATCACAGAATGATTGAGTTTGGAAGGGACCCCCTAGAGATCATCTAGTCCAACCTTCTTGCTCAAGCAGACACACCTAGAGCAAGTGGCACAGGGTGGTATCCAGGTGGGTTTTGAAGACCTTCAGAGAAGGAGATTCCACAACCTCCCTGGACAGCCTGTTCCAGGGCTCTGTCACCCTCATAGGGTAGAAGTTCCTCCTCACATGGAGATGGAACTTCCTGTGTTACTGCTTGCACTCATTGCCCCTTGTCCTGTCACTGGCTGCCACTGGGAAGAGCTTGGCCCCTTCCTCCCTACATTCCCCCTTCATGTACATGTTAATCAGATCCCCTCTCAGCCATCTCTTCTCCAGAGAAAACAGGCCCAACGCAGTCTCTCCTCATATGAGAGATGCTCCATTCCCTTTATCCATCCCTTTAGAGCTGGACCCTCTCTAGAAGCTCCACATCCCTCTTATTTTCATAATAAATATAAGGCGATCAACTTTATTATTACTGTTAAAAAAGAAATGGAGAAAGAAAATTTCCTCTCCGGTCCCCGCCTCATGAGGGCGTCCTGCCATGTGAGCGCCCCTGGAAGAGGCAGAGGGGCCCGGGGCCTTGGGGACAGCCCTGGCCTGGGCCCTGTGTGTTCAGAGCAACCATGAACTTGCATCGGAGGAACTTCCGACTGCCTTACTAGATGAGAATAGCTATATGCCTTTGTTTTATTAAGTACTCTTCAAATAGGAAAGATGTCCTCTTAAAGGATGTCCTCTTAAATATGTGAAATATTTTAATCTTATAATTGAGTGGTTAAGTTTTCCTTTGAAGATAGAGTTTTATAAATTCGAAATAAGAAATCTTTCAGTAAAGACAATTCTGCTACCTTAAATGATAATTACTGGCTGAAGCATGTTGATTAGTATAGATATAATTAACTTGCGCGCAGATGCCTGAATAGAAAAGCATGTTTCTGCCTGTTTCATACATCACAGATACTCTGTATTCTGTATTTCTGTATTTTTTTAGTTATAGTTGGCTGTGAATGCCCCTCGTGGCAAGTAGTTTGATATGTGTGAAAAAATACTTTCTCTGTAGTAACACATGGAAACAGTTTGATTGAATAAAATGAGAAGAAATTAATCATAGTCATTCTGAGCCCATTTGCTGGTTCTCAGCCGACCTAATTTAGTCTGAAATCCTTAGGAGACAGTACTCTTCAATATTTTATAAATAATCTGTCCCCTAATAAAAAATATTCTAAAATTTAACTTGTAAGTTCTGACTTAATTTAAATTAATATACACAGTTCTTCTTTGTTACGACTGTGTAGTTGAGCAGCGTGCTAATGTGATCCTTGTCTCCACAGAGGACTGTTCTAAATAATGTGTATTAACCAAACTCACCTCTACAAAAATAAGTTTAAAGGAGTTGCACAATAGAGGAATTTTTCCTGCTAGGTGTGAGAATCTCCACATTTTCCAGCAGAGTTTCAAAGTCAGCTGCTTGGAAGTGATGAAAGTGTGTTTCTAAGTCCAGCATATATAGGCAGAAGATGAATTTATTTTTACTAGGGCAAGATAAATAATGTCAGAGCGTTGATTCAGTACTGTTTTGCTTGTCTGAGTGAAAAAGAACTCTGATTAAAGAAAGCTAAATTAATAAATGTTAATAGTGAGAAAACATCTAGAAACCTGAGAATGGGGAATTTCCTGTAAAGATGGTACTCATAAGCCTTGATTGTTTGTTGTAACGTCAGCTCTGTTCCTAAGTACTTTGAATGTTATTAGGATGTCTGAAATACAAATGTATGTTTGTTCTATACTAGTATACAGAACAGAGGTGGTGTGGAGTGTAGGAAAAATGAACTAGAGAGAGAAGAGCTAGAAATGGAGCAGAAGAGTCTTACCATTAAGTACAAAGTTAAGGAGAGTCCTCCTAGAGGAACAGGAGAGTCTGCACAAGACTGGGTTGGGTGAAGTTTTTGTACTGATTCCCAGCTGCATAAAGTTCAGTGTACTGAACTGACCACGTATCTAAGTGAACTTTTTGGGTAAGCATTAGTGCTTGGAGTCTTCTTGGGAGGTCAAAGCTGTGGCTGCTTATTTTAGTATACCACTCTGCAAAGCTTGGTTATCTTGCTTCCAAACTGTTGGAAAAGGAAGAGAACTGCAACTGTGATTATTTCATTTATTTATTTTAGCATTTTATACTGCTTCTCTTTTTAGTCCAAATCATTCACCTTATTGAACTGTGTAGTTATTTGGTAATTTTCTATTTCAAATGCGACTTCCAAACAGGACTAGATTAGTGGTAAAGAAGTACTGGGTTTTTTTTTCATGATATTTTGGAGCTTTGCCTATATGCTATACTGTACATCTACACCTACATCTTTACACTTTGCCTACATGCTATACTGTATGCAGTTATGTGAAAATGGAATGAAAATTTGAGAAGCTGGTTGAATTATTGTCAATTTTTGATGTTTAAAATAAGTTACAGAAGACCTCTGTTGTTTCTAAAAGAACCCAAAGACTGGTTCAGTTTTCAGCAAATGAATCAATGAGCTCACTTCTGGGACATACTTGTCTGTCACTTCCTTTGAAGTTCATGGAAGTTATAGGTTCACAGGACATTTTTAGGGTTGTTAATAAAGAATATTTTTAGAGCTTGCCCACAGATGGATTGCTACTTTCACAGCATTTTAAAATGTGCAAACACCAGGAGAAGTGTACGGATATCCTGTATGTGCCAGGTTAACCAAGACTCGTGCTTGAATGTCTTTGGAGTGGCTGGATGGCTATAAAGTGGTTGTTTAAACACATCCTGCTAACTGTCATTCAGGAAACGTAAATGATACATTCTGCATATAATTTTGAAAGAAAATCCTTTTGAGCTCTGGGTCAAAATTACGAGAAAGCTGAAAATGGAAACTCAGGGTAGGGAAATGGAAGTACCTGAGTGTTATATTACCTTTACACTCAGAGGATTTTTACTTTGCAGTAGACTAATTCAAAGTCTATAAATCCATATTGACATAAACAAATATTCATAATTTTACACATGCACAAATTTTGTTTCCTTGTTTTTTTTTAAAATCATATCTGAAGCTCTTGCCTGAGACAAAGACATTTCTAACAGAAAGAGCAAGTCAAAGCTGCTTGTATTAGATCAAGTGAAATTCAGATAGCTGCTACTCAGTATATAATCTATTTGCTACTTGCTATTGTTGATTTATTGCCGGAAAAAAAAACAAAAAACAAACCACTGGAGAGGTTCCTTGCAGGGCTCAAAAGAGCTGGCATTGTAATTGAGAGCAGGTAGGCTGGTTGCATGATGTTGTAAGCCTTATACACTTTGGTTATAAGCAACAGAAATCTCTTCAATTGTAGTGAGACTCAGCACTACTGTGCAGTAGTGTTTACCTTTCTGAACTAAGAAATGTAACTTTATTTTAAGCACATCATTTCTTGTTCAACTTTATTGAAAGACTGCTGAGAGTGGAACTAACAGCAGTGCTAAGTAAGAAGGACAGTTAAGCTGGCTAGAATGAGTGTGGCAGAGTGTGCCATGTGTTTTGCTCTTTGGTGTGTGTGGGAGATAGATATGCACAGCTCGGTTATTCTGATTTTGCATGCCCGACACTGTGAGTGAAGAATGCCATGGGCCAATTTTGGATTCAGAAGAACGTGTCAGAAGGTCTTTGTAGGCTAGCTGGATTTAGCAGCCACATAGCAATCTATATAGAGAGAGTGGAGGATGTGGTCAGAAGTACTTTTAAATGCAAGAAAATTTCCTGTTACGGATTCATCCTCATGCTGTACAAAGAGAATGTGGGATGTATGCAGGGCTGGGTTTATCTTTGGTCTCCTGTCCATCAGCAAGTGACTTGTTACACTGCGCAGGGGGTTGGACCAGGTGATCTCTAGAGGTCCCTTCCAGCCTCAAAGATTCTGGGATTCTGTTGCTGCATACATGGTTATAAATTCCCTCCCTTATGTGATCTGGAGGGAAATCAGCCCTAAATCTTATTCTTTATATTAAAGTTCTTGTTTTCAGTGTCAGGTACAATTTGAGTGGAGTTCTGCATGTCACATTGACCTCTCTTCTGGGGTAATGCAAAACCATAGTTATTGAAAAAGATCTTTTGTTAAAATTTAGGTGCCTGTACTGAAACTTTCAATTACTTGAGAAGTTAATTGGGACTTTTTTAAATAAAAAAAAAATAACATGTTTGGATTTATTAGAAATTAAATCTTTGTGAATCTTTTAAAAGAGCTAGGCCTAAGCCAAGCAGGAGATGTGGCTCATTATTGTCACAAAGATACAGCTACAAACATTCATGAATTTTTATTGTGTAATAAACCAGATGTCAAGAAGACAATGTGTTCCAGAGTTCTTTTAAGAATATAATTTTGAGTATTTCATTTTTACTTAGGATTGCAGTTTGTTGTTTTTTTGTTGCCCAGAGTGCATGTTTCACTTGTGTGATTTAGTTACGCAAGTTGCATTGTATTCTGTTGGCCTATTTTATGCTTAAAATGTAACATGACATGATTGTTAAAAACCCGTAAAATACTGGATCAGCCTATGAAGCCCAGTTTTGCTAACTGATTTTCTGAAATGGTAACTGTTTAAAAAAATGCAATAGGCATTTTTAAATAGACTTTTAACTAATTACAGAAAAGCTGTGGCTAGCATGCTGTTCTCTCTCTTTTCCCATGACCTTCTAATTTTATAACATTTTTTTGTATGCGATCAATTACAATATGACAGCAGAACAAAATAACATAATCCAAATGCCCAGCAGCTGGGATGTAGAGGTAATAATCCTAGTCCTAGAATGGTAGACAGTGAGGGGGG
>JAUBOD010001092.1:656807-667866 GCA_032353885.1 Nothura maculosa
CAGAGAGATGGACTGGATGACCTCCTGAGATCCTGTGCGCTGTTTTTCAGTGATTTCACAAATCTCCCTGATCTTCCCGTACTCTCTTTGTCCTTTGGATTATAAGAGACACTGTTTTATGTAGATATGTTATCTTCCCAATTTTTAGGAAGAAAAGGAGCTTTTGAGATTCTAGAAAAGTGGCTTTACACTTGGATGCACATAGGATTTTGTTTCAGTCCTATGAACCTGTTGAATTTCTTCTCCCTCTCCTCTCTGTCCCTTGCATGGGTAGATTAGGCATATCAGAACTCCTTGGGCAGGAGAAACTAATTCACCTCTGTGTCCTCATTGTATAAAAAATGAGCAAAGAAGTTTTAGATGTTAGCATTTAGGAAGTAGTCAGCACAGGGCCTGCATTCCTGTTTGTTTTATTGTTCAATAGTGTGAAAGGGAGAAGAAAGACAAATGCATTTCTGAGAAGAAAAAAAAAATCTGTTTTAGGACTTGCTTTCCGTGCCCCGTTTTTGCTGTGACATGCTTATTTGATGTCAGAAGTGGTGCAAGAAATGACTCGACCCTTATATAAAAGGGCAGAATCTGCCAACAGAACTAAAATGAGATCAACGTTAAGATCACTCTGATTTTAGGTGATAAAATGTGTAATCTTCTTCCGTGGCTGCAGTGAAATTTTCAGAATTTGCCATGGGAGAGTTGTCTGCATGTACTTAGATAATGGGTAGTTCTGAACATTTGGAAAATCATCAATTATTCTTTTAATCTTAAAGACATGTAAAGTAATACAGGATAAGCCATTCTCAGTGTTTGGCATTGCTTAAGGAACTTGTTTTTTTCCTTGTGAGTTAATAAGCAATATTTTACAATTAATTCTTTTTCTTTTTGGATTAGCTTACTGAGGATTCGTTTCAATTTCCTTTAGCTTCATTTCCAGATCATGTCATCATATTTTAAGACACTAGATGGTTTTTTTTGGTATATAAATGACCAAAAAGGAGCTTGGAGAACTCTGTTTCAGAAGTGCTGTGGAAGTATGAATGAAGATTTAACATATTCCCTTGGTTGGCTTTACATCTAAGCAAAGTGAAAATTGGAATATCAACCTTTTAATGTCCATGTTCGGGCACAGTGCTGCTGAGCATTCAATTCTTTCTGTTGTGTATACTATGTTGCTTATGACTTTACTGGTAATTGGGAACACTACACAAGGTGAATTCAGCACAGAGCAAGAATCTGAATGCCCTGAAAGTTTTCTTTTTCCTTTTTTTGGGAGTAGTTTGGCCAAAATAGTGAAAACAAGGAATTGTAGATTGTCAACACTGTGCAGAGGTGTTTCTTTGGTGTTTTATGTTTGAATAGATATAGATTTGTTCTCACAGAAACTGCCTAGTTTGTGTATAGTAGAAAGCTTGAAAAGCAGACCTCTCCAATTTGTAGAGGTGCGTGAAGAACTTAACACTCTTCTTTTTGCACACTGCCCTCTGTACACAAGGTTCCTAATTCCAAACAAGCACAAGACCTATTTTAAAACTCTTGAACGTATTTGATATAGAGGGAGGAAGCATTGGAGCAGGCTGCCCAGGGAAGCGGTGGAGTCACCGTCCCTGCAGTGTTCGAGAAACCTGTAGATGAGGCACTGGGGACATGGCTTAGCAGGCAGGGTGGTGACAGGTTTACGGTGGGTCTTGATGATCTTGAAGGTCTTTTCCAACTGTAATGGTTCTATGATTTTAATAAACACTTAAGGCTCCTTTTGTGTTTGTTTCCCAGGCAGCCGGAGCGATTTGTCCTCTGGTTTCTACGGTTATTGCTGCTTCCGCTGATGGCTGTTTAGACCACTCACTGGAACGGGCCCGCTATAGAGCGAGTGAAATGCCTCAGGCTTTCTTATTTGATGTCATCTACCAAGCGTACCAGCAGGTAAACCTTTGAGATTTCTGATGAGATTTTTCACCCATTTGCTATTAGTAAAGAGAACTTAAGCTCACTTTCAGAAACAGATTCAACATCTATTTCAGATCGTATCAAATGGTATGTGTATTGTTTCTCTGTAGTCTTTTGATGACAGTGCTTTATCATTCTTATCTATTCAAATTTTTCCATTACTTTCCTGCCAAATGAATGTGATAATTTAGGGCTTTTAGGTAATGAACAGAATTATTATTCAAGCCTAATGGAACATACTGAAATGTGTATTTTGCATATTGAGTTACATTTCCTGATGATTCTGTTGTAGCAAATGAATTCACATTACCAGAGGCACTACCCTTCAAAACATATGTATGTATTTTATAAGTGCATTCTGCTTCTTACAGCCTTAATTTACTGTTTTACTTTAATTTACTCTTTTCTGTAAAACCAAGGCTTCTAAAGTACATTTAAAAATATTTGCAATAACTTTATATTATTTTGCTTGATTCTTTTTTGTTCATTGTAATTTCTGGCCCTTGCCTCTTTTTTCCTATAATGCATTTGCTTTTTTCACTTCATATGAAGATAAGTCAAGCAGAAATTTTCCATTTAGCTTGCTGTGATTTTATTGCACATTCAATAAAATACTTAAATGAGTGGTCTAAAATGCTTAAAGTTAGGTATGTGTTGTTGACTTAGAATATCTCAAGTAAAGAGTTTTGGAGGGAAATTATGATAATGGCATATTACGGTGAGACTGGCAATATTTGGGTCATTAATTTGACGGATTCAGTAAATGAATGTTTCGTGTGAAATGTCTTACAACAAATGATTGCATTGCACATAGTTTGAATGGCTGAATATTAGTCTGTCAATTCCCCACATTTTTTTCTAATACAATGCTTTAAAATCATCTAAAAAAAAGAAGGAAAGGAAAAAGGAGTTGGGCTGGGGGAGAGCTGTCTGGTAACGGGTGGCTGTTCCGTGTTGTTCCCGCTGGTGCCTCCCTGCGTGCGCCCCACCCTGCACTCAGCGCCTACTGGATGCGCTCCAGCCTTCGTCTCAGCCTTCCGCTTCCCCTTCTTTCATCACCTCGTGGAAATTGTCTGTCCTCCAGGTATCTTCCAGGCTGGCTAGAAGCGGAGCTGTTCTTTGTTTGTGACTCGGAAGGAATTATTTTTCATTGCACTCGCGCTGGCAGTCGTGCTTCCTGTCAGTCTTTCATTTCTGGAGTTTGCAATTCCAAATCGGCACCTGCCTTCAGAGGGGGCCAGGCTTGGGAGTTGACATCGCCAGAACAAACGTCTGGACTGCCTGTGAGGAAGAAACAATTAGTTACTTGTTCAGTTATTGGCACAATTTGCATGTCATACACGTCATGTTTTATGTCTGAACTTATTCTCAGATGATGAAGATGAAGGGCTTTGAAGATGAAGAGCTGCTCAACTGCTTGGAGTAACTCCAAACTTCTTGCTTCTGATGAGAAGCAGGGCAAAGTAGGTGCACTGCTGCAGTGCAGATAGTTCTAATGAAGGTCTGGCTTGTGTGTGCCCATAGCATCATGTGGGTGCCTAGAACACATGCCAAGAGGCAACAGCTACTGTTGTTTGTACAACCTTTTCTTTCCTGTTGATGTGCATCTGTTTTGACAAATGTTTATATGCTGTTTCTCGAGGGGGAAAAAGTATACTATTTTTTTCCTACTGTTTTTACTGTTAGTTTGCAGATACGATTAGGCTGGCAAATATGTAAAAAGCTTTGTCCTTCAATGCCTTACTCAAAAAACCACTCTCTTTGCAATCCATGTGCTCTCCTCTGAATGCTGAGTGCTCTCATCTCACATATGCATTCCATCAGTCCCATTTTTGAATGCCTACCCTTTCAAGATCAAGCCACCAAAGTTGTTAGCAAGCAACCAAGGCTAAGGTTCCATGTCCCCAGTTCCCTCTGCATTGGCTAAATTCTGGTTATTTGAATGCTCTATGCCTTGGAGCTCTGGGAAGGGTAACACTTTGCTGAACCTCTCAACTCATATTGTTTGCTGATTATTTATATTTCAATGGTGCCTAGCTGTCCAAGTCAAGGATTAAGACCCTATTGTTTGGGGAACTGTACAAATAAATAACAAAAGATAGATTATCGTTGTCCTGAAGAACTTAGTCAAGCTACTGTGGGACACATTTTTATAGGAATGGATACAGCTCAGGCTACTTCATAAATATTAATATACAAAACCATTAGTTGCTACAACAACCTTATGAAGCAGGTATCTTTATAAACAAAAAGAGATAAAATACTTTGGTTAGGTTGCCAGTCCTTTGCAGAACTGGCAATGGAATTCAGTTCATCTGACTTAGCTTGTGATCCTGATCTTGCTTCTGTGTAGTTTACACAGTGGTGATGTTTATGCATGGGAAAAACAGTGGTCAAAGATGCATTCCTTGGAAAGAAACCGTCCATTTGAATTTTTGCTCAGAAAACTCAAACTTTTCAGTTGCATTGAGAGTAATGTGGATTACTGCTTTTATAACTCTCTGTTTAAATGCATCATCTACTGTGAATAGCTGGATTTAGACTTTAATCCCAATCCTAATGTTCTTGATATATGTTCTTTTTCATGAAAATATCATTTCAGGGTGTTTTAAGCACTGTGTTAAGATACTGTTTTTGGTTTACTTCACTAGCATGAGCGGAGCAGAGCAGGGCTGGTTTTCTTGTACTTTATAGTGCAATGACTTGAGTATATTAAGTAAAATGTTAGCAATATTAAAACACATAATGATTCTCTCTCAAATCTTTTTCTCCAATTAAAAATCATTTCCTTTTTTTTTATTTCTTGTTTGATTAAAAATGACAATGATTTGGGGAGAAATACATGCCTTTTGCATACATTTAATGGAATCATTTGAAGTAGATAAAACAAATGCCAAAAGTTCCTTACAATGTTATCTTAAAGGATTTGTATATTATAGTGAATTCAGTTTATGTTCACTGCCAAAAATCCAACAGAAATTTTGAAGCCATCCAGACAGGTTTTTTGGAGGCTTTTCTGTGTTTCCTCTCATTCTTGCATGCCGGATCCCAGTTTAGATTTCATTCTAGTCTCTTCTGAAACCTAAAACAGGTGTGTTCCAAACAAATGAATTATGTTCAGATCTGTGCTGCTTGTTGCTTTTTACTTCAGACAGTGCCAAAGTTCCTTAGATCATAACTATTAACTTCTCTGTAGGAGTTCTGTTTAAACCTTAGAAAAGTTGTCATTCAAATTTCTATGGTCATTTTAATGACTTGGCCCATTAAGTATTTTCTTGAATTCCTCCTCACTTGGATATATGATATTTAAGACCTCTTTTGCAGGCCTTTTCAAACATCAAGAAGTTGTATTTTTATTTTTAATATGCTTTTTCTAACTTTGGAGTTTTCTTATTACAACCACTTAGTCAAGAATTATTTTGTATCAAATGATGGAGTCTGGTTAGTTGTTGCATGATGTTTTAATTAATATTAGGTGGCAAAATGGGAAATTAACAAAAAGAGCTATGTATTCCATTATAGTATTTTCATAATATTCCTGGTTGCTGGTTATCATTAGTCACGTCTCCCTTGACTAGGAATGGTAACCTGCGATCTTCCTCTCTTTCGTCCAGGAATATTTCTTAATCACGGTAGGGAAGTTATTTCTTTTCTGTTCTGCTATTGTAAAGTAGCCAGAGACCTCTGACTATGTAGTAGTGTTTCATTAAGACAGATGCCTGGAGAACTACATATGTCTGAAATGAAATGATCAAACCATCAAGAACAGTTAGCCAGTTGATAAAGTACCGAATAGTACTAGACCTTCCAATAGTTACTGTTGAAGTTCTTTTTTAACCACACTGAAACTAATAGTATAGATTTATGACAATATTTTCTTAAAAATAAACCTATACTTTTAGTCAGAACTAAGCATCAGTTGTCTTGATGCTTGATGAAAGAAAATTTGGTGGTACTTTGCCTTTTTGTGGCATAATAAGGAGAGATACAACAAGAACGTGGGAAGACTTGTCAGGTCTCAATGATAATGGATTCAGTATATTGTCAATAAGGACCACTCTTCAGGAAAAAAATAAAACCTACTCCTTTATTCCATAAGAGCTTTATTGATTTTATTAGTTTTATGAAAGTCCTGTTATACTTTTAACTTGGGAGACCTCTTGGCCCATCTAATTGATGTAATTGAACTGTCAGCTGAATTGTTAAAGTCACTGCGTACATAAGCCAGACTAAACACACTCCAAAGAATATTGAAATTAAGCAACTGGTGAGGAATCACAATAGACAGTGAAGCTAAAATAGTGTCTTGATCTTAAAAGGCATCATTACTCCGACTTACGTGTTATTAGAGCACTTAGCTATAAGAAGTAAATAGTCATAATGGGATTTTGGCAGACACAGGCAGCTACGCTCTGTTTAAAGTTGCTTAATGCTTTCTGTTAAGAGTCTTTTTGTTCTCTTTGCATGGGAAAAATAGACATTTGCTTCTATTTCATTGAAGTATTCATATTTCAATACAGTATTATGATGCCTCCATTTTGCAGTGGACTTGGAATTTGGCTCTGGGATGGTGCAGGTGTCAGGAAGGGATGAATCGCATAGGCCTTCTCGTATACACCTCTGAGAGTCTCATGTGCCATGTATGCCTCATATCCTTAAGAATTACAGCACTACTTACAAGCTCTTTGTTTTGTTTAATCTCTTTTTCATATGATTCATATGCTTGACACAAAGTGGTCAAGTGGCAGAAGTAAAGAGTTGCCAGAGAAGGAACTTTATACAATGTGTGGTATCTCCTAGCTAGGACAGCTAGGCCTTGCCTTGGCAAGCAGCCCTTCCTAGGGATGTTGGGGAAAAGGCCATATAAAGGGATTAAGGCCATTAAGGGGACAAACTTTGTTACATTAGTGATCCTAATCATTAATGTACTTATTTGTGAGTTTATTTCCTACACAATGTAATGAATATGCCACTAAATTTCACTAATCGTTAAATGTTAAAACTTTGTTGTAGTTACATTTTGGATTTTTAAATAAAATTCATGGAAAGGTCACAAAGCTGTAGAACCCAGCATTTACTTCTATTCTTATTTATCTGGGACAAAAGCAACCAGTTGTATTTTTTTAGATTAATGTAAGTCAAATTCTTGATTTTTTGGAAGCATATTTTTTATGTTCATATCAGCCCTTAGGGCGATCAGGAAACTTCAAGTATTAATTGAAAATCCATCCTTTCCAAAGTTAGCAAATAAAGCACAAAGTTTTTAGACCAGACTTGTTCATTTCTGCTTAAGATAGTTTCATGTTTCTGTTCAGCATTTTAAATTAAATAGGAGACTATGCAAAGTATGATCCTGTAAGCCTGAGAGAAGAGGGGGAAAAAAAAGGATTCACTTACTAGAAGCTGAGTATTCCCTGGAGCAGTATCTTAAGAAATTAGAGTGTCAGGAAGTCAAGCAGCCTACCCTTTTCCTTTCATCGAAGTAGACTGAGACCAATTTCTCTTAATACCTGATTGTGACATACTGAGGAATGCGCAGAGATCTTCTTTTTAATAATACAAAACATCTTGTTATATCATGTCACATTAATGTACAAAGTGAGACAACCACACTGTCGAAAGGCTGTGATAACCAAACTTAACAAAGCCTTATGCATCTAAAATGTATCTGTCAAGGTGGGGAAGGCAGCAGGAACAATCAAAATGCTGTACTCGTCCTCACGTGGCAGAGGAACAGCTGGAAATGGAAACAGAAGAGTAATATTATGTAGAAGACCCTAAATGAACTCCTGGTGAAATGAAGAAAATGTCAAACAAAAGCCTAGGGAGCACAATATGGTAGTTACAGTTGTTATTATCCATGTTAGGGGCAGGATGGGATTGTTCACCAGTTGACCCTTTTGTGTGAGCCAGAGGTTGTCCGAAGTAAAGAGCTACATACAGTTGCGGAAGAGGTGGCACTTGGGAAGAATGTCGGGTCCTTCTGTAGATGATGTGGAAAATTCTGATTAGTCTTATGGTCATGTTCATCTGGGAGAATTTAACACAAAATCTGCATGTTATTTTGTGGTGTTTGTATTGTATGTGCAGTTAATTTGATAATGTGTTGATAGTAGCCCTTTGTAGATTTTTGCTAATCAGACCAGTGAAGCTGAAATTAGAAAGAAAGAGGAATCAAGAATATGTTTTACCAGAGCATAACATTGTTTAGAGTTTGCTCCTCGCTTATGTCCCTAAGGAACGAACTGACCTAAAGGATTGTGTCAAACCTGGGTAGAGATGTGTTTGTTTGGGCACTAAACCGAATTAATATATGCCCTGTCAGTAGCCAACATTATCCACTTTTGCTTAGTAAGGAATGACATTTGCTTATGAGAAGTTACCACATCTGCCTGCATAGGAGAGAGAGCTGCTATATATGTGTGGTAATGACAAGATACAAAATACTACTGCGTCAAGGGAAATCATGAAAATACTTTGATGCTAAATTCTGGGAGGCAGATGTTCTTCCATTTCCCCATCATTATGAGATGTCACCAGATGAGGTTGTGATGGGGACAAGTTCTGCAAAGTGTCCAACCAGGTCTTCACTGGAAGAATTTTCTTTGGCAATGAAATTCCCAAACTTCTCTTCTGACAAATGCCCAAGAATGTTGAGGGAAGATTTTGCCAGAATGAGAGAGGAAGTCGGCTATTGTTAGGTCCATTATAGAAGTATTTGCTCAAAGTATTGTCTCTTTTTTTTGTATGTAAATACGAGGGAGTGTATTCCATGTGGATTTTGTAAACTTCTGAAGTACTTCTTGAAAGGGCAGGACATTACTGGGATTCTTCTCCTTCAAACATGTGTGAAACATTTTAGTATTCTCTGTAGCGGGAAGTGGAGTCAGCTGTAGCAATTTAGTAATATTTTGGCATAGGTCAGGCAACTCCTTCGAGGCATAATGTCTAGACTGATTTGGGGATTTTCTCTGGGTTCATTCTTTGTTAAAGAAATCAATGTCTGTCAAATTAACATTGCCAGGAGCAACTGGGGATTAAATGAACAGTAGCGGGCAAATTGCTGACTAAAACCTTGGTAAATTTGGGAGCAAAGGTCAGACTGAAAAAAAAATAAAATTGAGGGTCAGAATATAAGTGAAGCAGAACTTGACTTTCAAATCAAAAATTGAGTTCCTGTAGAAAAAAGACTTCCCACCTGAATTAGATTTAGACTAGAGATACCTGAATCTCAAAAGCACCTCAACCATTTATTTATTTTCTCTTGTTCCCCAAATATTAAACTTCATTGTATGGAAAGGCATCTAAGTTGTGGCAAGGCCAAATACCTTATCACTTAGCTTATGAAGACTTCCATTTGGAGAGGAAAAAAGAAGGATATTTAGAACTTTGCTTGATGCCATTCAGTCATGAATTGGTGGCAAGGGTCACAGCTGTTTGTCTTTTGCAGTGTAAAACAATGTTCAGTGTAAAAGCACTTAAAAGACAACTTTTTTTTGATATGGCAAAAATTGATATGTACATTCTGCCATAAGCTGTATTGAGTTATGCTCCTCAAGTTATTTTAAATTCCCAATTTGAAAATCCACAAAAGGATATTACATCTGATTGTTTGACAGGAAAATCTCTGTAGCTCATAGTATCTCATCTGTCTGTGCATGAGAAGGTCATATTTTATTAGTAGCATCCCTTTCATTGTTGTGGTTCATTTCTGCTTGATTTTTTTCTCTCTTTTTAGATTAAAGAAGATTATTCTTTTGAATTTCAATAGAGCCTGACATCTGTTCCTTTCCACTTTTGCTAAAAATTGATTTTTTTTGGCTTTGATTCCAGATTGTAGTAGAGTTAATTTGTAATAATTCACTTTGGCAGAGAATTTTGATTTGCCTTTCTCCATTCATCTTCAGGCTGAGGCACAGTGACCATTGCTTAAATATGGATGCAATAGTGTGGCCTAAATGAATGTCCTAATTTCTTTAACTTTAGATTGTAGTCGTGATGTGCTTTCCAGAGAGAATTTACAGTTATTTCATTTGACATCTTCATTTGACTCGATCCTGAGGTTTCGACTGTGATTTGGGTGTTTATTTTTCATTTATTTATTTTTATATTCTTAAAAACTTCCCGATTTTATAGGATTATTTTCAGGATAAGTGTGTTTTTTTGAACTTGTTCAGTGATGTTTTCATTTATTCAAAACCTGAAGCTAGATTGGTGGTCTGTTGAGAAATCTATGCTGATTGAGATAGCTCTGTACTTGATTAGCTCTTTGGGACAATGGTAGAGCCAGGATATTGTGTGAATCCCCACCTTGCTCTAATTAATTTCTACCACAAGAATGTTTGGAGAAATTTGAATGCCTTGCATAAGAAAAATTAAAAAAAGTTTTTTGCTAATGTGGGATAATTGCTTCCATTTTATGGCACTCCTTGTCCTGTAGGATCTCAAAGCACTTTGCAAATTCTCACACAGCCTCTTGGTGCTGGTTTATCAGCAGTGCAAAGCTGCCGCACGCTCAGTGACATCTGGAACCTCAGAGGTGACAGTGACATGATGTGACAGTGAATTTTGTGCTCACATACAGCTTGGAGGGGGGTATGTGAGGAGACACGCACAGTTACTGAGATTGAGTCTGTTTTTAGCACGGTCAGTCCCACGACACTTGTCAGTGCTGGAGGGCTCCGTATCCCCACTGGTCACCAGTCTGGCACAGATTCAGAAAACACCAATATTCTTAGTGAGGATCCCTGCCTGCTGCAGATAGAGACTGCCCATTTCAGCTGTGATCTGCTGCCTCTTTGAGTGCGAAGAACACAAAGCAGTGGTGCTAGAACTGTGCGCTACTGGCAGTTTAATGTATCCAAAGGCAAGAAAAACGACTATTTATGACCTAGCATAATTGCAAGAAGTGATTCTGTAGCCAAGTTGATCAAACAATCTTTTCTATGTGAAAAAAAAATTGTAAAAATAAAGCATGCTCTTTAGTTTGGCCTGAATTTGGCTTTCTTCTCTTCTAACCCTGATTGAACTGGAGTTGGTCCGTGCTTACTTTTTAGAACCTGGTATACTTAGAAATCTCTTTAGTGGGAGGCTCAATGATCACTTTACATTTTTTTTA
>JAUBOD010001092.1:667966-685789 GCA_032353885.1 Nothura maculosa
GTGCTTACTTTTTAGAACCTGGTATACTTAGAAATCTCTTTAGTGGGAGGCTCAATGATCACTTTACATTTTTTTTAGAATAATGTTGATCTGTAGTTTTTGCTGCTGAGGCAGGTGGTTTTTGTTGTCCACCTGACTGGCTGCTGTGGCAAAAGGAGAGGGAATGACTGCACTGGGTGTGGGTGGGTGGGAGGGATGTGTGTGTGCAGCGGGTGGGAGGAAGGTTGGTTGTTTCCTTTAGTGCTCTGTTGTTCTAGGATCATTTGTATCCATCTATATATCCACACTGTGACTCCAGCAGCAGTGACACTCATGCCGGTTACGAGTCATGTACACAAGACCGTGTATGCACACAAGACCATGTACACATGCCTTGGCTGCCAAGGGCTGCCCCCTCAGGCCTTTCCATCCAGTCTTCAGAAAGAACCAGAAGACTTACTGAATGACAACAGAACTCGATACTGAAGTTTAATACTGCTTTTACAGGATGTTTTGATCCTTCCCTCTGCAGAGACAGAAGCAATAGCAGCTAGAATAAGATGAAGATTTAAAGATGAAGTTTTAATGGTAAAAACACGATCATAGTAAAGGGTTGCTCTTGCTTTCTCAAAAGGTTTGTAAAACCTGGGTCTCTGTTTTATCCAGAGTTGCTCCTAGGATTACCGATACATTCATAGCCTTAGACTGGGATCTAGTCTTGTGATTAGAATTCATATCACATTTCATTCTGAGGTCATAGCTAGATAATGATAAATAAAATGAATATCTTTGCTAAATAGATAGCTGTATTATTTCAAGGAGTTTTTTGTAGTGATTCTAAGCTGAATCTGTGTCAAAAAAAATGACAGTTTTTCTCAATACTTTTGGTAGGATGAGATTGTGAAAATAAGTTGATTTCTTTTTGTTCTTGTTTTGATTTTTAAATATAGCTCATTTGGCCTAGATTGTATCTTTTGGTCACAGATTCTGGTACATTTTTCTGTTATATAACATTTTCTTTGAAGAAAATTGCAGCAACTTGTCCAGAGTGGATAGAAATATCCATATGAAAAGTTTATTTCCAGTTCTGGCAAATTATGTTATTTAACTTATGCTCGTAAGTGTAAACTTTATCATATTTAAATATTTATGTTCTCTCCATCCATATGCATTTCTGAATCCCACTGAGTTTCTGCTTTTCCATATTGTTTTAGTCAGTTCTTCAAGCAAATTCCTGCTTTTGTTATTTATATATTCATGTATGTGTGTGTGTGTCTCTACATATGCACAAAGAGACAGAAATATGTTAGTGGCATGATGTCCAACTTTGCCTGACAGCTGAAACTTTAAGCAGTGATAAGGAAAGCAAACTTCATGTTTCTCATGCTCAGTGCTTTGTGCTCAGAATTTTTCCAATAAGGCTACTGTGTCTGCTCCCAAGCAGCAAATTATGTACAGTTAACAGTAATTATCAGTCTCAGCAGGTTGTGGACTGCTTTACAGGACGCCTAGGAGCAATAAAATGCACAGCAGGCCTGGCTTTGCAGCCGGCATGTCAACAGCAGCGGTGCGGAGCATGGCTGTGGTGGGGGCAGCGCGAGCCTGCACTGCAGGCCCAAAACCCCAAACTCAAGTAGTTTGTCACAGAAACAGGACAAGGAAGATTGCTCACTGTTCAGTTTCAAATCAGAATTGACAAAGAGCTAGAAATTTCCAATATGTTAAGTTAAATAAGGAGCTAAAACACAATTTATGAACACAGCAGCTGGAAGGAGGAAGGAAACCTAGATGAGTGTCTACCCTGAAGGGACAGTTGGTACCTAAATTGGAGGCTCAGGCTCTTGGGCTTTCTGCTTGCTGCTGAAATGTAAGTTCACCTCTTTGGGGCTGTTTTTCTTGCTGACAGACCTTCTAGTATATGGAGTCTTGGAACCAGCTAATGCACAAGCTGTTTAATGTCTGTTTAGTGGGCTTGGAAGTAAATTGAATATCAAGTGGCAAGTGGGAATGATTTAGGACCCTAAATGATATGGGGATCTGAAGTTACAGCACAGGAGAATCAATCTGCAGAAGACTCTTGGAGTTATTGCAATGAGTGGCACTGGGAAATAGGTTATAGATCAGTACCCTACACTCTCTCCCAAAAAGGAAAGAACAGCCTTGCTTAATTCTGTTACAGAGTAAATTTTTGCATCTTTATCTTACTGGATGCACACAACTGCATCTAGATGTATGCAATGGAAGGTTTGATAATTAACCTTGGTAAAAACTGCTACAGAGCCGAGCTTATTCCAGTTTGCAGGGAAGACTCTTGGTTCCCTGTTTCTTCCTCCCACTCGCCGGTCGTGTATTGCTGTGCTAGTGGTGAGTCCAGGATTAAAGCTACCTTATCTTTAATAGCACTGGTACTTTTTGAATTCTGTGATAATGAACCTAATAAAAAGTATTACAAAATATAAGAAAAACCTGCAGATGTGGCAAGAACTTGTCTGCTGCCTTTTTAAATGTGGTAGAGTGTTCTCTGTGCTGGATACCAGGCTGTTTATGCCTCACTCTGGCCCTTCAGCACTGGAAAATCTCCACCGGTGAGTGACTGGAAAGAAATCATAAAGCCCAGCTATTGTTAACTGGTTATGCATTTTAATTGCGAGTCATATACTCCCTATAGAATGAGTCTGTAGGGGAGAGTAAAGTGGGACCACTTGCTGTCAACAAGGGAAAAAGTAAATGCTTAAATAAGATTGATTTCTTTCTATTATTTTGTAAGCATGATAGCTTGTGAATGATGGTTCAATAGGAAAATAGCAGTGTTGTAATGAAAAATGTCATTGTCCCTGCTTTGTTCTATTTTATGGGTTTTATTTCCCAAATAACATTTCAAAATCTTTTAATGAGAGAAGATACAGTAAAATGGCATGTTATATTCTTAATGGTAAGTACTTTTGGCAAGTAGTAGGCAGATAATATAGTTGCTTTTTTCTCTGATCCCCTTTTTCAGTGTTTTATGCTGCTCAGCCCCAGTATAGCCTGCTGCTTAGGAAAGAATATCTGTTATCGAAGCACTTTGAAGCTCATCTAGGAGGATGGGAAAGAAAAAATGATGCAGTGCTGATATCTGGATCTCGCTGCACCTTTAACACTTTATTCAAATACCCACCCTTTAAAATAAATCTTTTTCTGTCTCTCCAAATACCTATGAGAATCCCATTGAATATCCAGAAGTTCAAAAGCATTTTTTAAATAACATATATTTATTTTCTTTGTTTTTTAACAAGCTGAACTAATCTGTTTTCTTTCTATTGTGGATATGTTTTGTACCAGTGTTTCCAGCTGTTTCCACCGTTTTCAGGCTGTGGTTTAAAACTTAAACTATGTCTATTGTTTCACAAAGCAATGTGTGCATGACAAGTACAGCTAACTGCTCTGCGTCAAACTTTATGTTAAAAAAGTCTTTCAATCCAAACAAGATCTTCAGAAATAATAAGAGTTTTTAAAAGATTGTTGTCAAGTACAGCTAAATAAATACAGAGAGTTTGGATTGCCTGGGTCAGTAAGGATTTTGCTTGTGGATTATTATTATTTTTTATTGTAGGCTTGCTGTTATGATACTTTGTTTCTTTTAACTCAGTTTCTTAGAAGAATTTCAAAGCCTTCAAATTCTGCAGCTTGTATAAGGATTTAAATATTGACTTATGCAGAGCTGTTCAGCATAATAGTACATGAACTAAGCGGGTCCTGAGCTGATACTTTAATGTCATTGTTCTCCACTGACATCAGTGTGTTGGGCTTGCCGAGCAGTGCGCTGTGACAATATGCTTAGATTTAAACAATTACAGATAATTAGAGTGGTAAATGTCATGATGTACAAGTGCTAGTGAAATATGCTTTTAATTATTACTTTTGCTTTGTGTCATATTTCATCCCTTGAAGTCAGCAATACCCTCAAGATGCTTCATCCCATTCATGGAACTTTTCCACTCCCTAGTAATTATACGTAATTAATACCTTGCTAAAAAGTTGGAATTGCTTCATCTTGTCCTATTACCATTTCTTACCCATATATTTAAAATTACAAATTAGTTTTAATTAAAGTAAGATAATTCAAAAGTAAGATTAAATTTTCTCTTCCAACCTTTAGTTCTTTTGTTTGTTTGTTTTTAATGTACTGGTTATGGATGTTAGAAAATAGTTTGAATTCTTCATAAAGAATATCCTCAGATATTCTCAGGAGGCCTCCTGAGCCTCAGGAGGCAGTGTACTTTTCCCTAAACATTTTTTGATGACCTTTGATTTTGAACTTTTTGTAAAGGAATGTTTTTAAAGAAATGTATTTTGGGCAAATTTGCAGTTGTTTAGGTAGAAAACTGAAAGAAAATTCAGGGCACATGTGTTTATTTTTTCTTTGCAAACAATATAAGTAAACTCCAATATCCTCAATTAGATATTAGACAATAGAATCTGTTATCTCTAAGAAAGACATTTAAGAATGAAATGAAGTGTCTATACTCCCTTTACATTGAAAGCCTCAATAGGCTTTCTAAGGGTAGTTTTGCAATGTCCATTGTTTTTAAAAACATCTCCAGGAATATTATGAATTATTAAGCATGATATTTTTTACTGCACAGCCTGTCTCATTCTTCTCAACACTGGAATTTGTGGACACCTGGTTAAATTTGACATACTGGAAGGGTTGAAACAACCCTTCTCTGAAGGATGGCTCATGCCTTGTAAAGTTAATTGTAGGCAGTGGATGTTAAGGCTGACGGAGCTAATACGACCTATTTACATTTTCATGACATGTTTGACTGCATCTTTCCTATTTAATAAGCTGTTCAGTTTGGGGATGATATGGAATAGCCTAACATGAGTCAGTTATTTCTTAAAAGATAGGAGATGCGATAGGAATAACTAATCAGTTTGTATAGCAGAAAATCACCAGTGCAGTTTTGAGCAGTGCCAGGACCTATGTAATTTAATTTTTGTTGTCTGACCTGGGCATGGGAGTAGATAGTCCGTAGCCTTACTGAGTACTTATCTGATCTTATGAAAGACCCGGACTTAAATTTTCGTTGCTTCTTATGTATAATTACATATAATTCATGCTTCCAGACAGACAATTTAGAAGTATGTGAATAGACTAGAACTGTCAAGGCATTTTGAGGTTGTCCTTTCTGAAAACCCCCCATTTCCTGCTTTGGGACCTAAGTGTATTTTTTGTACAAGAGATTCTGTTCCCTAGTAGTCTTTCAGTTCTTGTAATTACTAACTATAGGATGCCAAGCTGCCTAGATAGGGCGTTCGGAGAAAAGAATGCCTTTCCTAGCTGACTGTGCCTATCTTTTCTTTCTCAACTGGGAAACAGCATGAAACTTCCTGGAGAACATGGCAAAACATTTGACAGAAATACCAAGGTAGTTTTTTTTTTTTTTCCACTAGTTTGTTTTCCTCTGACACCTTAATTGTACCAAATGTTTTTCATGAATGTAACATCATATTGATTTAGTCAAGCTCCTAAAGGTATAGCAAGAGACTGGCATTACTTAATTAGATTCTTTTATAGTCTTTATTTAATCCCATAAAATTTTGCTTAAGCATAAGCATTTTGGAAGAGTTGGTTTTTTGTTTCTTTTTTTTCCCCTCATCTATTCTGAACCTTCTTCACTTACCATTCTGGACAGCAGTGTTGAGAAGTAAAATTTAATTAATGGAAAAAGTGGTTTTTTTTTTTTTATTTAAAAGTATATTTTTAAGAATAACTAAAAATATTTGTTCTTCTTTAATTACAACAGTGTACTGACTATGACCTGGATTATGGAACTGAATGTTTGCATCTCGCGCTCAAGTACTCTAATGTAAAGGCCAAACTTGTTGAAGGAACAGCTGACCTCTGGAAGGTAAAGGAGTTATTAATTTCTATTTTTATATGCTTATTTTAAATGAATAAAAGTAGCATGACCAATAAACTTAATCTAAAAATAAATCTTTAAAAGTGTCTGGCTTTCCTTGTGTGAATCCTTAGTTGCTCAAAGAACTGAAACTTATTATTTCAGGAGAAAGTCCTCCAACCTCTATCGTCTACCTCCACCATTTTTCAGGGAGACTAGTAGTAGCAGTTTTACTGTCTTGAAGATGGAAGCCCGTTAAGGATACGTCATGGTTAAGGTCAGGAGAATGCAGCATTCAGTACTAGGCCATGTAATGAGGAGCTAGTAGGGTCTATAAGGGTAAGTGAGAATCCTTCAAAGTTAGGGCAGGAGGCTAAATGACCTCGTCAATAGATGAATTGAAGAATTCCCACTGCTGGTTATTTCTTACTGCTTGCAGTGCTGTAAATGCAACTTTCATGCACAACAACAAAAGAAACAGTAGATGTTTTTAGAAATGTAATAGAGGAGTCTGGACCTGAGTCTAGAATGTAATGTGGAGAGATTTACAGACTTTTTTTTTTAATGGATTTTAATTCAGTTTTACCTGGTAGTGTGGAACTTATAGTCTCTTAAATCCATTCTGGAATCCGGAGGCCATTTCACAGGAGCACATCTCTGTAAAAGTGTCAGCTCTGAAAAACTTGTATTTTAAGTGCAGCTCAAAAGATTTTTTTCACAATGACTTGAGAATAAGCTTTCTTCCTTTAAACTATTAAGTATTCTATGCTTGAAAAAAATCAGCGAGCCATATATGTTAATTAGTGATGTGGTTTCCTTTACTTTTTTGTTTTCTGAGCTCATCCTATTATGCCTGGGTATTTATGACACAAGGAAAATGTGTTTTGGTTTCAGAGAGATAAAGTAATTGATGCAAAAACTGACTTCCTTTAATGAAGCAGTTGAGCAGAGATTATGACTTCTACAGAGTGTGCTTTTATTTTTTGTTATCAACATAATCTCCTTAGAGGCTAAGGTCAAGTATTCCCTGCTGTGAAGAATATCAGTTAATATGTTTTTAACAAATGTTGTTAAATACTGAACTCATAGAATCAAGGAAATGAACCAATGATACTGTACTTGATATGAAACTACAAGTAGAGCAGTACATGTACTCAGAAAAATAAGCAATGTGTTCGTTGGCCTCAAGAGTTGATTAAGTCAAATTAATACTACAGATTATCAATGCTCATCATTAAATTGAAGTTTCTTTCTATCATGATTGCCTGTCTTTTGAATAAGTCCAGTCTAAATTGGGTCTCCAAGTTGATGTGAGAAAATCCACATGAGAGGATTCAGTATCCTACCACAAGAGACACTTTGGTTGGATTTATCATGGTCACGTCAAGAGAGATAGGGAGATACCATCTCTCCTAGACTAATTCATGGCTGCCACCTGTGGTGTTTTTTTTCTTCTTCTATCCAATTTACTATTTTCATAAAGCTTATAGTAGCTTGTATCTGAAATTTCTAACTCTCTGACAAAATAGAGTGGCTGTGATTATGATAACAGTTTCTTTTGAAGATTAGTCTTTCTCATGATAAAAATTAAAGAGTAAAAATTCAATTTCCTAAGAATTTCTCAAAATGATTGTGTGAAAATAGGTATGATATTCTAAAACGATAACTTAAAGGGTTAAAAGTAGGTTTAAAATGAGTTCTAAGCAGATTCAGGTGTGTTTTTTATTTTTTTTAAACACATTTCTCTGGAGACTCCAGTAATTTCTGCAAGCTTTTTTCTCATGACTTGCCAGGGATATTTTTCGATGATTAAGAAATTGACAATATCATTTGTTTATGGTGTTTCAAATGCAAAGAATTGCCTTCAGGGCGTTGTTTTATTGGTTTTACATTCCTTCCTGCTGTGTAAAATCTAATGAGGTTTATCTGTCCTTTAGGTGACCTACAAGCGGGATCTGTTTGCAGCTGAATCGATTATTAAGGGTATGTGTTCATCCTTGTGGCTGTCAGTTTGCATAGTCCGGAGCATAATTTAGAGTTTTGTGTGCGGTTGTTTTAAATGCCTGTAAGAAAAGTATAATGGTGACTAAAATGTGCCTTGGCAAGTTGTTTTAGCTTGTTTTCTTATTATATATCATGCATTCTTTACTTACATTATTTACTTTACTGCTCTTAATAAAGGAGAGATCATAAAAAGCTGTATATATTAGAGTCAAATAGAGATTAATTTGAATGGCTTTATAACAAATAAATACATTCTTGATTCTTAGCACTAGTTCAATTCTGAATATTCTGCAGCTTTCTGAACTAAGTAGTAAGCTGAAAAGCATATATCAACTCTTAATGCTCTTATATGTACCTTATGTGCAGTGGCTTGTTGCCTAAATTGGTAAAGCAATACATTGATAAAGCAATGATACAGTGAAGTATTCAGTTAGTTTGGAAATACTTCGTTGTATTGTTTTTAACCTTTTCCTATACCAGCATGGTGGGTTATAGCACTCTGATAAGAAAAAATCTGCAAAGAGACAAATTGTAAATACTGTATGTTAACACTCTGGTTTTTCTGAAATGACTACTTCTTGAGAACTGAGGCATAAAAGCCCAGAAAGAAATGAGTGGAAAGGGACTTTTGGGAGGCTAAACATATCTTTTTTAGGGAAAAGAGTTAATATTTCCTGTTTAAGAAAAAATGATGTAAAACTGTCTTACTAGACACCTTGTTGAGTGACTAGCTAATCACTTTAGTGGTTCATTTATTGGTACAAGATTCAGCATCTGGTCAGCTTCTCATTTGGACAAATTAGTCCATGCTAAGCTCAACACTGTTACACTAGACCAGGTAACTAGCATAATCACAGCTCAGATCATGCTGTGGTGTTCTGCACACTTCTATGCCTTTCTGGAATTGTTTTCAGACTTAATTTTGGTAGTTTGAGAAACAGAATTTCAGGGATGCAAATAGTTTGAAGTTTCCAGGTGTTACAGTGAACAACTACTACATAATATGATATACAAATTGCTAAAACTGTATTACTGAGTCTTGTAGTGGACTCTTATGGAGAAAGTAGCATGGGAGAAACTTCAAGAAGTTCTTATATTAAAAAGAGGTTGGCATTTGCCTCCAGAGATGGCAGCCTAGGATTCCTGAAAACCTTGTTGTGTGGAGGATTCTTAGAGCTTCCCAGACTCCCATGTGTTTCAAGCATAGGACTTCCAAAGATATTAAAGACGGGAAGATGATCAGGAATATTCAGCAAGGCTTTATGAAAGGGAAATTATACCTGACCAACCTGATAGTCTTCTAAATGAAAAGTCTGGCTCAGGAGATGAAGGGAGAGCCGTGGATATTGTTTACCTTGATTCCAGCAAGACCTTCTAGACTGCCTTGCGTCAAATCTTCTTTGAGAAGCTGATCAAGTACAGGCTGGGAAAATGGACAGTGAGCTGGATTAAAGACTAGCTGAACTGCTGGGCTCAAAGGCTTGTGATATGCAGCACATAGTCAGGTGTTGTGTGATATTGGGCCAATGCTCTTTGTGAATGACCTTGTTAATGAGACACTGAACCCTTAGCAAGTCTGCTGGTGAACAGCAAATGAGAAGACAAAAAACATTATAGGACTGGAGCATCTGACCTGCTTTTGTATCCTCAGAGTCTGAGAGAGCTTGAATTGTTTGACGTGAGAAAGGGAAGCTCAGGAGGGTCTTACAGATGTATGTGAATACCTGATGGAGGGAGCAAAGAAGGTGGAGCCAGACCCTTCTGAGTGGTATCCAGTAAAGAGGCCAGAAACAGTGGGCACAATCTGAAACACAGGAAATTCTATCTGAACACCTGAAAAGCCTGGCAATTATCAGGGTTCTCAGGTTTTCTATCACAAAGCTGGGAGCTTGTTTTCATAGGAACAATTCCTTCAGTTGGAAGGAATATTATTGAATTACTTTAATTTTTTTTTACAGCATTAATATTTCTTAATAGTATTCTTAACATTTTCTAGCTTATAGGAAGCTTTGAAAATGGGGATCTGGTCTGACTTGAACTTATTAAAAAAAAAGTCAGAATATTTAGTTTTCCTAATTTGTCCACTTACTTTTGGACACTATAGACCCTGCTAGATATTTATAAACTTTATGCAAGCAAAATTATTTCTGCCATTAACAGGTATTTTTCCCAAATAAGATGCAGATAACTTCTTAATTCAACTCTGTGATTAACAAAATAATTATTAATGTTATGAAATTCATGTTTCTTTGAAAAAAATTAGTTGTTTTCATTTAATTTTAAATGAACTGTGCTTGGATAAAACAACCCAGTTTGAATATAAATTTTAAAGCATATATTGTTGGTTATACTTGATGGGAGCAGAATGGCTGATGTGATAAACATGACAGTTAATGGAATACATCAGTGATGCCATGTCACTGTGTGTTTCATTGTTTTATCTATAATATATAGCTATATCAAGGACCTGAATTAATACTTTAGTCACAGTTCAAGACAAAAGAAATGAGAGCTTGCAATCTTTACAATTATTATATTTACTAGTCTAAATATAGATCCTATTTCACTGCTCATTATGCATGTCTGTAATAATCTATCTTGACCTTAACTGATGATCTGTCTTGTCCCATTGATTTAATTTCTGTGCTTGTAATCAACTAAATACATAACTTTTTGTAGAGTTGGCACCAAACAAAAATAGCAGTTTTGATTTTTGAAATATCTTCTGGGACCTATCAGAATCCAATTTATTTCATTACACCTCCATAACAGGAGCTGTACTGAGTTCCTGATTGTAAAGTACTGGACTTTTGCTTTAACAACATGGATTCCTTTTAAATTTGAAGTATTATCAGTAATTTTAAGTATTATGTATACAGGAGAGACTTTCAAAAAACAATTTCTTGTGGTGATGTTAATGAGGAAATGCATAAACCGCATACAACCATCTAGATGTACTGTTTCATAACAGTAAATACATTATTCATAGAAAGAATCCATGCAGTTCGTCCGTCATGAAGCCAGTCGTGCCAGTATAAAGGATGTAGATGGCAGGTGAGCCTGGAGGAGCAGAGCAGCAGCCGCAGTGGCCGGGCAGCCTTTCCCTGTGGGATTTCACTGGCTCTAGAGTGGGGCGGAGGGGCCCTCTGCTCCCACCTGGAGACCTGAGCTTGCCTAGCTGACATCCCCGCTCGTCTAGCAAGCTCCTCAGGGCTGGCTGGACACCATCTGCTTGTGCAGGTTCAGGTACCGTGCTGCCAAGAGACATCCTCAGGGATGGTTCTTTTGGATACGTTCCTCTACTTTACTGCTATTTGAATGATGATGAGACGCCTGCAACTTCCAGAATGGCATATTTAAAGCTACCTTTCCCTGTGGAATTTCCTGTCTTTCGCATTGTTGTTAGCCCTCTCTTGCTTGTTCTTGGCACTGGTGACTAGTCTGCCTGTAGCCCTGCGGAGCGGTGCTGGCAGCAGTCTCTGTGCAGGTGCTTAGCTTGGCAGCCCTCAGCGAAACTGCTGCTAGGGCTCTCCTACCAGCATGCAGGAGAGGTGCCTCTTCCTGGCACTGCAGGCAGCTGTGGATCCCGTCCGTGTTAACTGTGGGATGGTGCTGTGCTAACGTAAAAGAGAAGGTGATAGTTCCTCTTCGTGGCAAGTGTTGGAAGAGGACTCCAGGACTGAGAAGTAGGATGGTGCAGCACATGATGGAGCCCTGTATGGCAGAGATGAGCTCAGATCCAGGTCACACGGAGTGCCTGAAGGAGCAGCCCTGCCTGATGCTGTTAGGCCGGGAAGTGGGGTACCAGCGCTTGGCATCCCAGCTGACCTGCTGCTGGGGGCCCTGGGAGAGCCCCCAAAGCCAATTACTGTGGGCAGGCAGGGATTAGGTAACAAAGGCACTCTTGAAGTTGTGCTGAATCCCCACTTATGTTTTCACAGCTGATTTCTTTATCACATTTAGTTCTCTGGATGCATATTTATTGATGGACAGCTTTATGAAGTGTTATTTATCATATTCCTATTATCTACAATTCATTTTATTAGTGGAACAAACTGTGGTTTCCCTGTATTTCAGACACTCATAGTTTTCTTTTCTCTCAACCAGTTTATTTAGAGAGAAAATCCATTTAAACTATAGTAAAACCTATAGTAAAATACTAAGATCATGCTTGTGCCTGAAGACAGTTTTGTTTTTGAATTCCTGTTTCACTTTTTCTGTGTTACTTTGCTGTTATTTCTGAGGTATTGTACTTGTGTAGTTTCTTCAAATATTAACTTGCAATTATGCAATTAATCAAAGAAAAATGCCTATAGCAATAACATGATGTTGGAGAAAAAATGCAGTTCTTTATCTGATTTTTAATTCCATTAATTAATGGTTGAGGTTGGGAGAGCCCTCTAGAGATCATCTAGTCCAGCCCCCTGCTCCAACAGGAACACCCAGAGCATGTGGCACAGGGCGCATCCAGGCCAGGTTTGGAAGATCTCCGGAGAAGGAGACTCCACAGTCTCCCTGGGCAGCCTGTGCCAGGGCTCTGCTTTTTGTAATGTAGCTGACCAAAGGCTATAGCTATATATTACAAATATAATTCTAAAGAAGTAACAAGTCCCAAATGCTTCACAGAGCACAGCTAGATTTTTAATTGCTTGCCTAATGAGTCTTAGTAACAGATAAATTTCAGCTTGCTAAATTTTACTGAGATATAGATAAGAAAGCATACATACATACTCAGGTGTGTGTGTGTGTGTGTGTGTGTGTGTGTGTGTATATGTGTGTGTGCATATAACTCATACTCAAGGCAATGCAAATAAACTCTTTATAATGCATGAGACTAATGAGCTATTTATCTTCTGAGACTCTTTTCTTAAAACATGACTTCTTATTAATTTGCTTCCTCAAGTCTTTCTTTTACAACTGATTATGAAAGTCTCAGAAGCCTAGCATCATTCTTTTTTAATAGTACATTAAATGCTTTCCTTTCTTTCAGCAGGTATGAACTTGTAGAGTACACAGACAAGGTGGCACATGCCTATTTTTAATAGTCTGAAAGTAAGAAAACATTATTTTCCAGTAAGGGTGACTCATCTAGAAATGTAGTTAGAATCTTGCTAATACAAAACATCCTAAGAAATTTCCATCAGGACTATTGCCCTCAGGATTAATATCTTTGAACTCTAGTTTAGTCATGTAAACTTTCAACCTAACTTCTTAGTATAACATTATTATTTAAAGTTTGACTCTGTGTTTTTTCTTCCTCATTTTAAAGAATTTGTGGTTGTTCTATACTATGAAGCAATGAAATGCAGGTGGGGAAAGTACTGTTCATAATAAATATTTATTGTCAGATGAAAACAACCCTCTTCTACCACAAAATGTTACTGTTTCATATATGCTAATAATTGTAGGGGCAGCGTCAAGTTTGGTTTTTGTGGCTACAGAGAAATGTGGAATGGGTAAACAAAGAATTGTTATATATTTTTGGTTACCTGTGTTTTATGAATAGCAATTTCAACTCATTCTCTTAAATATGAATGAATTAGATATTGGCAATAGTTATTTCATATTTGTTCTATTTATAGTGGTAGAAACAACTCTGTGATAAGATACTAAGAGTGCCAGAGAGAACCATACTTATTTTGCAGAGCCCCTAGTCTAGCCAGTCTTTTCTAGCCAGTGTGATATAGAAGATGAAGATAGATTTCTAATAAATAAACTTGTTACTCTGAACTCACTGCAGACTTGTAAGCAGATAACTGTTCGATGATTAAGATTTACTTCCAAAAAGGTAGGAATTTTAATGATAGACCAAGAATGCCATGACATATATATGCATTTACAAAGGGAAATATATGTTTATATAAAACTGTGCAATTAAAAGCAAAACTATACCTCTGTAAGCTAACAACTGTTTGCCTTTCAGAAGCATTTTTTGGGGTCTGGTTTTAATACTGTAGGATACAATATTTATGATTTTTACTCAAACAAATGTTATATATGATGTTTATTTGTGAGATGCTCTTTAGGGTAAACTTTGAAACAATTATGGTAGTACACTTCATATATTTATTTAACTAATATAATTCCATAGACTTACATATTTTTCAATATGTACTTTTGAATATGATTGGAGTATGATCTAAAAGGAAGACAGTAACAGAACAACATAACTATACGTACTGAAAAATAATCTGACCTAGGTGTTTTGATATTTTCAGTGTATGAAATATGGGCATAGAAAGTAGACAGGTTAAGAATTTAATTTCAGTTTTAACCTTTTTTGCTGTTGCTTAAAGATTTTTTTGTCTTGTTTAGTCAGAGGTGTATTTTCTTCTTTTTAATTTTCAAAGCTTCAATTATTTAAGTCTCTAAACTATAATTTTTGAATTTATTATTCAGTTCCAAAGTTTTTGTAAAATACTGCAAAATATTTTGTTGATTGCTTCAACAAAAAGAGTCTGTAAAACACTTAACTAAACTGTAAAAAAAGATTCTGCTGAAATCTATATACCCCAATGGACTAGAATAATTTTAAATACCTAACTGTTTTCTAACTACAAATTTTCTTAAAATAAGTTTGTCTAGGACAGAGAATCCAGGAAGTCTGCATCTCAGATAGCTGAAGATTTAGCTAATACAAGTAAAACTTACTTTAAATGCATGACCTTTTAATGACATCTTTGTAGGACTGCTAGGGAAGGGGGATTTTCATTTCTGACGTGTTATAAGGTTACTGTATAAATGCAGGTGTGTGTGTGTTTGTGTGCGCGCATGAATTCTTTATTGTCACTAGCTATTGGAAGAATGTGGGAGTGTAACAGTTATGTCTTGAATGTTAAAAAGTGAGAGAAAAGACTACCAAATTTAAAATTTTATCCCCTTTATAAATTCATGCAGGTCACTTCCAATACCACAAAGTTGTCATATGAAAGTATATCAATGCATTACATTGTTCTGTTTTGGAAGCTAATGTTAGGGAATCTTTTTTTTTAGCTAGGAAATATAACGAATAATAAAATCAGCAAGTACCTCCCCAAACTCCATCAGACAGAAAGTAGAAAGTTTTTGAGAAGTTTGAACACATCTAAGGAAATGTAGACATTAAATGACATCAAATATTTATGCCTTAAATTAGTAACTGATGACTGCCATTACAGCTGATGGAAATCTAGTCAAGATCATCTGTGGGGTCTAGGGAGAAATTAGTCTTGTCCAAAAGTGAAAAACTAAAGTATGCCAGTTTAAATGTTTCCTAAAAGTGCCTATTTGTTGGCTGTGGAGAACCCTCTGTGAGCAGCTTTAGGTGTAGGGGCCTGAATTGTGGATGCCTGTAGCAGGGAAGGAAGAATCCCAGTGGAAAATCTTCTCTACTGCCTGCCACAGCAGTAAGGATTCTACTAGGAAGAAATGGAAAGAGAGAGAGAGGTTTAATGGATCCAGTTATGAAATCTTATCAGATCTATCTTTAATCAAGAAAATTCCTATTGCTTTTCTCATAGAGAAATTCAGTATTTGGCTTCACACAGTTTGGCAGTGTAAAAGACTTTTAGCTATTTTTAATTTTATGGGAGAATGTGCTCTGCGTGCATTAAATGTTGTGCAGTTTTGGGAGAGTTACTTCGTAATCAAGCACAGCTGAGAAGGAGTTAAGAATAAATGGGAGACAGGTGTTGTAAAGAGGAGGTTTCCAGGAAAATAATAAGTTTAAAATAAATAAAGGAAAGGAAAGCCAAAGCAAGAGAGTAACTTTGATAGGTAATATAATAGTGATAAACCAAGGGATAGGTCAGATGAAGAGGGAAGAGGAAAGAAAAGTAAAATCACTAGGGTGATTGAGAGACTGGAGCTTCTCACTTATGAGCCGCTGAGAGACCTGCATGTTCAGCTGTTCAGTTTGCCCAGGGAGGTTGTGGAGTCCCTCCCTATCCATTGAGATATTCACAAATGGGAATAGGACAGAGTTCTTGGCAACATACTTTAACCCTGCTTGAGCAAGGGGATTGGACTAGATGATCTCCAGAGGTTCTTTTTAATCCCAACTGTTCTGTGATTCACAGATGATGCTTTGGACATCTCAATGAGTAAAAGAACTGGTTGGATGGGTAGTGGCTGATGTATGGTATTTTACTTAGTGGTGGCTAATTTGGGGATTGCTGGAATCTCTTTTGTCTAATTCCTGTACCAGTGACCTAAGGAGGTGATAGAAGTGTATTGTTACCAAGCTGGTAGATGGCAACAACCTGAGAAGATCAACCAGTACATTCAAAGGCAGGACTGCTATTTACAGGGACCTAGGGCAGTTGGTGAATTGGATTGATAGGAACCTTATGAAATTGAACATGGACAATGCAAAATCCTACACAGGGAAGGAAAGGAGTAATCCTTGCAACACCACAGGTTCAAGTGCAGAGTGGTTAACAGCTGCTGAAAAGGACCAGAAAATCACCAGAAAGCCAGCAAGTTGAACCTGAACTAGCACTATGCCCTGGTGGAAGAAAAGCTTCACAGTATCCTGGGCTTCTGTTAATGGGAGGATAGCCACTAAATTCAGATAAGTTATATAGCCCACATACAGCACACTTAGAGTGCATCTAGAATACTGAATGAGGTTTTGGGCTCCTCAAGACAAGAAAGATGCTGATAAACTGGAGTATGTTCAGTGGAGGGTCAACAAGGTGGTTGAGAGCTGTAGCCTTTGAGGAGGGGTTGAGACAGGCTGTTTGCAAGAGAAAGCTTAGGTAGCTAATAGCAGCTAGAGGTGCTAGTAACCTCCTTATAGCCTTACCTATGAGAAGCTGTTGATAAGACACTTCTAGGCTCTCCACAGTTATGGTGGGAGGACAGTTTTTGTTGCACAGAGTACAAAAACCAGAGCACAAAAAACTTTCAACGTAAGAAAGTCAAGCAATGTGAGACTACACAACCTGTTCAGGAAACTTAAGTCAAAGGTTTTCAAGACCCAGCTGCATAAAGGCCTAAGCGACCTGGTCTGACCTCATAGCTTTAAGAAAGACTGGAAACCTCCTGAAGTCTCTTCTAGCAATCCTGTGAAAACCAAAATTTTGTTAACATATTAGAATTGTCCTGGATGTGTCTATGACATCATATGGCTTTCCAGAATAGGTAGCTGATTCACCCAAACATAAATTTCTGAAAACAAGGAGTGAAGCTTTGCACACAGTAAGCTCTGCTTCAGTCAATAAAATTAGTTGCACTAGTGGCAATTATTAATGTGGCAATTATTAATAAGCATTCACTGGCGTCTTTATTAAGCTAAGGGGTAATTGGATCAGCTTATCAGAGCTGGCACTAGTCTTAGAGAGAGAGAGTCTGCTCTGAACTCCCTCCACTCAGACAGCAAGTGTACAGACTAAACTAACATAGAGTGTTTATGGCCGCTTGGAAAAACTGATACTTAAATTGAAAATGAGTTTAAATCTTAATTAAAACACAGCTGATATTTTGCTATAATATTTGCTAATATGCATTGTTCTTTTAAAAATATGCAGTATTTTTCAACATGTATATCATCACTACTTTCTTTTTTTATGTATATTTTTTATTAGATTTTTCCCCTTCTATGTATTCCTCCTCCAATTTAAAAATAACTTTTCACACCTTGTGCTCATTTCTTCTTTATTAAATATAACCTTCAAATCTAGGTCACCTTTTTTGTAGCCTTCTCACCTTTCTCATTAGGCTGCTGGAAGCAATTGCAAGGAAGAAATTTAAGGTGAGCAGAGAGAGGAGTGAGAGTGATTTTTATAGAGATCGATTTTTGACTACAATGATTTTTTCTTTCATTGCAGTCTTTGAACAACTTCTTGTGAGGCTACATTTGATGCTGCCTGTTGTTTGCAAAGTTCTTTCTAAAAGATCTCAGTCTAACTTTAGATGCCTTTTGGATTCCACAGTGTTCTTCCACTTGCAGATTTTTGTAGTAGTTCCAGTCTGC
>JAUBOD010001092.1:721904-732045 GCA_032353885.1 Nothura maculosa
ACATCTCTTATTTTACAAGAGTTTTAGCACTTGGGTGTATTTTCATTTTGAATGCCTTTGTGAATAGACAGACTATTGTGTTGCATGATTGGGACTGATACTAGCTGGCAGAAATAGAGAAATCTGTCTTGGCAATCCCTGAATTTTATGTAAGAGAACATCTGTAACATCCATCTTTATGCTGTAGCTGGACTCGTGTAGCCTGAAAAGGAAGGGAATCTAAAAGCAAGCACATCTGTCACCTTCAAATTGTGAATATTATACTTTGTTGAGTTTAAGGACAGTAGAAATATTGCATGTGCATGCACGCCATTTGCTTGTGAACCCTGAGGCTCCTTACAATGCTTAGGTGCAAACCACAGCCCAGGCAAAGGTGCTCTCTGGAAGAGCACCTGACTGAGGCAAATACATTAATGGTTTTGAGTACGTTAGTGAGAGCCTCCTTTGCTCAGGGAGGATATCTGCCTGCCTACAAGGAATGTGGAACTCTTTCCTGCCCTTTGCATCCACTGCATGAGAACTGCTTTGGAGCACAGACGAAGTTAGTGTTTTGTGCAAAGGCCCATTGAAAGCAACCAGAATTGCTGCAAAATTAAAGTATTAAAAATGTCATATTGTTGTGAGAGACAGACAAAGGGAGTGAATCATTTTTAACAACTTGTGTTCTTCCCATGCTAATTCCAATCATCTCTCCAAGGAGAGATGCCACCTCATGTCTTTACAACCTTTTGTTCCTTTTCAGTACACTTCACCCCTCGGGAATTTTTATTTTTTTGGAAAGTAGAGTAGCTTGGCCTTACGTCAAAGTCTTTAATTGTAAGGAATTTACATTTTTGCCTTCCAGTAGACCGTAGACCCTCTGCTGTACCTTTTAGTACAGTTAGAAAAGAAGAAAGGAAATAAGAGATAATGCATAAACTGTAGCGAAAGGTTACCTGAATACTGTCAAATAACTAGAATTTGAATGGATGAGATGAAAGATGTAAACTGTGTGCTCAACTTTATAGTTCAAACTGATTTCAGATTTCACTAAGTTAAGCATGAAGTAGCTATGATTTATTCTATAGTTGCTCCCTTCTCACAGGAGGATGAGGAGTAGCAAGCCATGAGCCACTTTAAAGCAACATCTTTGGTTCTCCTTCCAAACCCTCCTGGATGCCACCCTGTTCCACATGCTCTGGATGTCCCTGCTGGAGCAGGGAGTTGGACTAGGTGATCTCAGGGGTCCCTTCCAACCTCAACCGTTCTGTGAGACAGTGTGAGTCATTAAAAGCATTAAATTAGGGAAACCCATGAAAAATGAGCTTCTGGCAATGGCTTTATTTCACCATATCTCACTATCCAAAAGAGTAACATTTGATTACTTTAAAGCTGCTTTTGAAATTTCAAGAGGTCAGTTTGAAAATACAAATGCTGCTGCAAAAAGTAGTGTATAAATTTAATTTCAGCTATATATCTGTAGTTGCAGGATAACTACACTGGTAATACTGTAGTTACTTTGGCTTATATTTCAGTAACCCAAACTGGAACGTGGCCTTTACCCCACTAAACTGATATTATCGTCCTAAAAGTTTGGAAGCCACAAGACTGGGATGTGAACAATAGCACAGCACATGTGTACACATACTTTGCCCTGCAGAATCTCTTGGCTTTTGTTTATTTCTTCCCTCAAAGGAGAAGTTTTAATTTTCTTTTGTAACAGGCTATACAGTTTTTCTTCTGAACCATCTCAAATAAATTATCTATAATCAAGAGGAATGTTTCCAATCAATTATTTCCTGCAGCCACATGCTTGTATTTCAGATTATTCATACTCTTTAGAAGTTGTATAATGAAGATATTAATGGCCGATAAAGAAACTTACAGAGTGGATGCAATTGTTTTGAAACATGCCTCTCCTTATTTTGGAGGCAGCTATTATAACAGGTATGACATTCTGTATGAATTTTGTACCAAGCAGAGAGAAAATATATACTTTAGGCTAAGAGAATGAGAAAAAAATGTTCTTATTTCCTCTGTGTTGCTCTTCAGCATGCTGCTGGAACTCATTCTTCAGCCGTCTTCCCATTTTGTTGTAATAATTAAATGTTCCCCAGTCTTTCTGTGTAACACTGATGAACAGTCACAAAATGTGTGCCCATCATTTTTTCAGTATAAAGTAGCTCATATACATTTGTATACCAGATTGTACATGTGATATACTTCCTATTAGCAACTTGTGTGTTTGAAAACTGTCTATTTTGGAAAAAACAAAGCTTATATTTTCAATAGTGAAAATAGTCAATATATTTACTTTATAATTTAGAAATGTACTATGTTTACCATAAGGTATGTATTTGCAATAAGTATATATGAAAAAATACAGTATTCTGTCTTTCTGAATTTTTTTCTAGTTGATTTTTGTCACATCCTAAAAAGGTTGGACTAGTGCCTTAACAGCATTGAGAAACATTTAGATACCCGATAGTTCCCTGCTTACAATTTTATGGTTACGCTGATGACCTTAGATCTCACACTTTTTTTTTCCCTTACAGTATATGACAATTTTCCTGTCAAATAGAGCCTGTGCCATTGACATTAATCTGCCTTGATCTCTGACAGTGCTGCACCATTTAATGTTTTGAGGATGGAGGTAGTTGCTCTATTTAACCTTGGGGGACTGATAGCCAGTGTTCAGATGAAATGCATAGCCTTAAAAAAGGGCCAGAAGAGGTGAGTCTCCACAGACCTTCATTCCTATGAAAATATGATTTCCTTAGAAGTCATATTGAATTTTATTGTGTGATAAAACACAATTTGGATTTAAATATGTTTATATTTTTGCACCTTTCTGTATTTAAATAAACAACCCCACCCCGCAGCAAATTGCCCTGAAATGTGATGTAGTATTTATGACTTCTCCTCGTCTGGCACATAAGGAGTCTTCTGCAGCAGATGACAAAATCTTTTTAAGAATTGAGAATGCATCTGGAAGCATTTGCATTCATTCTAATATTATAGGGTTCTTTTCGCTACTGTAATGGTATCTTTGTTTCTTTTCTCCCAGCAGCAGCAATAATAATTGAGAAGAAGCTAGAAGATGATGAGTATGAGATTGAATCATGCATTAGAAAGCGTTTGATGGCTAGCTTGGTAGCCTAGAGCATTTTCCTGGTTTAATTCAGGTATCATAGTATCATTTTGTGCCTTCAAAAATACGTGGGAAAAGATCGTTCTTTCCACTGAATTGCCTTAGGTTAGTTACACACAAGGGTAAAATATTTTAAGGTAGACTACTGAAGCTTTAAAACATGAGCATTACTCAACTTATGGAGAAAAAAACAACTCACCAGGGAATTCAATCTCAAGACCCCCACATTTATCTCTGCTTTTTCTTCTTTTCTCCTACCCTATTTCCCCACCACTTCTCTCAGTCTCTCAGTACCCATTTTCTCCTTCCTATGCACTGCAGGCTGCTTTAAAACACTAGCCATCGAGTGCAACTGCACTAGAAAGCCCTGTGTTTCTTGCTGTATGAGTAATAGGAGTAAAAGCTAAGAGGTTTTTGCTCTGCTACCAGTCGCACATGGCAAATACGCTCATGCATGATCCATAGTTCCTCCCTCTTCTGCTGCAGTCTGTGAATGATTTGTATGATCTGGGTGTTATGTTTTGCAGGAAGCCAACACGTCTTAGCTCATTTTTCTGTATGTGTGTGTGTGTGGTGGGTCTGCTGTGTGTTCTTGGCCGCCTGCAAAACATAGCACGGCAGTCCATCCAAGTATTTATAGGCTCTTACAGGGCAGCAGGCAGCAGCAGAAGACAACTACCACATACAGGCAGAGGGAAATGCTGTTATATGCTGCTGCGTGCAAGACTCAAATTCAGCTCCCACATGAGTTTATGATTGGATTGATCTAAAGCCTACTGAAACCAGAGGGATTCCTTTCGACGGCTTTAGGAGGCTTCAGCAGCTTGCTGGGCTGCTTCTCGGAGAAGAGAGCAAGTCTTCTGGGCCCTGGGAGAATTTCCTTCTTCCTTTGTTGATAGTGAGAAACAATTTTGCTTTCACCCTTACCTTCCTTCCCACCCCAAAAAAGCCTGTGTTGTGTTTTAAGGGATTACCAGGGTGCTGCTTCATCAGGCCAGTAGAGACTATAGCAACATGTATTAATATTAAAGACATGTAATATTATGGTCCTACTTGGTAACAGAGTGTATTAAGAGACCACCTCTAAGAAACCTCAAACACCTAATACACTTCCACCCTTAGCAGGCAACCACATCTGTTAAAAGGGTTATTTCTGCCAATGGTTTTGTACCAGTTAACACAGGTCAGAATTGGCTGCTCACACAAGCATTCAGTAGCTTTCTGAACAGCTTACGGGGAAGATTGTTGACGACTGGTCCTGCTGCTGCTGCAGGCACCGTCACTGTGGGCAGATCTAATAGCAGGATGAATGGTGAACTCCTGCTCAAGCTACTGTGATTAAGCATTACAATCTCTTCGCAGTATGCTCTTTTGATAACTGCTTTGGTCCAGGGATTTTTATTGATTATTTAACATGTAACACCCTTTCTTCCAGAGGGGAGAAGAGACTTGGAGAAGACAAGAGCTTGGAAGCATAGAGCCTAACCCTGCATGGGTGACGCAGACATTGGCACCCAGCTTGTGTCTATTACAGAGGCTGCTTATCTCTCTTTCATCAAAAGAACCAAAACAGGAGCCAGGTTTTGGGGAGAGGTTAGAAACTGGCTTTCACTTGCTCCCCAAGGAACTGGGCCTGGTCTTGCCTGGGGTCACATCATTTTTGTGCTGTGATGCTGCGAGTCTGTGTAGAGCGGGTATTCCTCAGCAGGAATTTTAACCGTAGTCTGGAGAAGGTCTGAGGTGTTAATCCTCTTAAACAAAGCAGGGTAGAGATCCCTTGTCACCAGCATTTGTAGAGCATTTAAATCATGGAGCTGTTTTAAATCTGTTGATTGAAGGGAATTCCATCTATTCCATCCATAGTAGAGAAAGGGGCAACTTCCTCCTCCTTTCCTATTCTCTCTCTCTCTCCTTTCTCTTGCTTTCTTCTACACTTTGTTTTTTGTTTGTTTGTTTGGTATTTTAGAAGACCAAAGTTTACCTTCAGGTCTCATTGTGTAAAACGTAGGTGAAAAAAATGCAGCCAGCAACATGAAGCACATAACCTTTCTACAGAGACTGGGAGATGGAAATTACTTGTTGTTTCTCAGTTTATTCACACAGTCATTTAAATGTTCATGCCTTTGTATTTCCCTATGACAAACTGTAAAGGCATGGTTACCATCACTAGCAGAAAGAGACAAGTAGTAAACTCACACATTTGTGCACAAGTCCTCTGGGTTTGGACAGACTAGCAGGGATTTGTGACTATGTGACTTCAGGGAAGCTACTTGGTTTTATCACAGTTCCTTACCTAACACATCTGTTAGGCTTCGACAGCAGTAACAGTTCGGCTCTGGCAGTGCCACTCATATCCCGCTTCTCAATTCTCCATTGCATATAAAGTGTTTTTTTCCAAAGCCTTTTTATTTTGAGGAATATCCATATAGCAAAGAGCTGATTGCATTTTCTTAGCACAGAAAGGGAAGCAAGGTTGTCTATGTGAATGTCCAACTGTGAACCTGCTCCAGTAATTCTGAACCCAGCTATCTAGCTGAACTCAAATGCTACCTTATCTACTTGTGTATTACTTGAAAGGAAAGCTAAAAATATTCAGTGGAATAGTTTTCGTATCTTTTAGAATGATCTGCATACCTATCTTTTTATTGAGGTACATGGTTGCATTGATATGTATGAGATGTCATTTATCAATAGATCCTTTGGCACATAGATTCAAGAAGTGTAATGTGAACGCATATTAAAAAAGAAAGGAGACTCAAATTGGATTGTATTCTTGCACAAGTGGAGGTTGCTTTCATATGTAGATGCAATGCCACTGCATATCTTGAGCAGGAAAAATGCCTCTTCGTGAGTCTATCAGAGGCTCATTGTGAAATTAGAATAGAGACTGCCCATCGATTTCTAATAGCAAAAAAGAAAATACCCCTATGCCTCCCCACATCATTTTTAAGTGAAAAACATATGAAGAAAATGTGACAATAGGTGCATTTTGGAGACACCTGGAATAGCCCTAGTATAATTTGCTGCATATCATGAAGTTTTAAATTCTTGTATGCTTTTTGTGTGCTGCTAGTGGAGTGTTTTGCAGTGTGCTTCCCTGAATGCAGACTCTGCCAGCCCTTTCCTCTTCCACCCATGCCTTATGGTTCCTGTGCCTGGTGTACACGCAGGCTCCCTCCACGAGGGAAGAAAAGGGACATGCTCCATACCATTGAAAACATCACTGTTTCTAATCCCGATCCTTAAGGACTCTGAGACACGGCACAAGTGTTGTCTTTCAGCATGTTTTTTTTTCTCTCTCTCCCTCTTTGTGAATTCTTTCAGAGGGACAGATTTCCATGGAAAAGTTCTTCTTTTTTATTTTAATTTTATCCTGGCTGTGTTTATGTGGTAGCTACATGGTAGTTGCACCTCGATCTTGGGGTAACATTTTGCTGTAGTTTTTTGTTTGCTTGCTGCACTTGGGTAGAGGGAGAGGCACAGCTGCCACTTCACAGTGACACTTAAACTCCATCTACAACAGTAAGTACAACAGGCCGGGGATGGTTCCCGTGTCCCGAGGCGAAGCAGCACAGCACGTCCCATGCCCATATGGCTCCATTCCTCTTCCCGAAAGAGGGTGGCCCCGCTGTGGCCGCCTCCCCCCCCCGGGGAGCAGCGCCCAGCCACGCGCTCCCTGCTCGGGGCCCAGCCATTGTGTGGGATGGCGGCAGAGGCCGTGCGGCGACTGCGCTCGCCAGGCCGCACCGCTGCTCCCCGAGCGCCACCCGGCCTTTAAATCACGTTGTCAGCCGTGCTGCCCCTCGGCCACGCAGCCCCTGCGAGTGCTGCGGTCCTATTCATGCTTTAAAAAAAAAACTTGTGTTAAATAGAAAGTTAAATCATGCTGCAGTTGAGCAGAGCTCAATAATGTGACCCAGCTGTTCTTTCAGTGATGTGCAGAGCAAGGCAGGGTTAATACCTGTGTAGTTTATTGTTATGTGTGTGCTAGTAAGTGTAGTGTGTGGTTTTCATGCTATGCTTATGTTGAACTAATATATATGTAAGCTGAAATGCTCTATATGAAGTCCTAGCTTGAGGGAGGGGTGGAAATCCTTAACAGATTGAAGCAAGGAAATGAATAGTTAGGGGAATGTCAATAAATATTCAGATATCCTCACAGTTTCTTAAATAAATGCACATTTGTAAAATATCACATTACATTTCCAAACACAACTTTAACTGTGCTCCATATTCATTCCTAGTTTTATTCTGTAGACCAGAAAACCCCTACAGTCAGTTACTCTGCATCAAATAAATTCTGAATATGAGTTACAACCATCATACAATATGGTTATGTTGGAATATTTTTACTATTTAATAACAGACAAAGTGGATATTTTATTTTGGAATCAAAGTGCTGTTATGTGGATTTATGGTTTATAAGGTTGGCAGTATTTCTGAGTACTTTCTTTTCCAAAATACATAAATATAATGTGGTAAAAGTTTTGTTTTTAGCTTATAAATGTAGTTAATCATCTGTTCAAACAATAAAAAAATTCTATTTATTAATGGCCAAGAAATGTTAAGGGTTTGAGTTTTTTCTTTTTTTTGTAAGAGCCTCATTTAAGACACTGCATGAAATGAATAGTGAATATCACAATGGTTTGGGGGGGGTCACAGCACATCAGTTGATCACGTGGAACTTCAGTCATTAATCTATTAAAATTGTTACAGAGTCTCTGAGTCTCGTGTAAAGGTCACGGTCTTTTTTAAAGATTTTGTTGATGAGTAGAAGAACTGCTTGTGTTTGATCCGTCCGGTGCGTGCACGGATATGCACTCACTGACTAGTACACAGAGGTATGTTCCCTCCTTGGAATTACAGAGCGGAGCAGTGGGTGGGCAATGATATGGGATTCGTATTGATCACTCTGTTCTTACATCCTGTTTTTTATCACAGTTACAATATATCCAAACATGTGAGGCAATTAGACAAGTGAAGACCTGGTTCTGCTTGGATTATTCGACTTCCTGCAACTAATAATGAGATTTTTGAAAGATTTAATACTATGCTATTGAATATAAAAGAGGGTTGGAGGCCTGTATGTGCAATGGGTTTAGGTGTGGTAATTTGTCCTGGCATCTTTATTGAAGCCTCCCTGTAGGCACTATCAGCTGTAATCAGCACTGCTGCCAGAAACAACATTGCAGTGTCTGAAACCTGGCTATTTTCAGTGTATAGCCAGGGGACCATGGTTTAACTTTAAGAAAGATCCCAGAGATTCTTTTTCTTTTCTACATAGTTCTTTGATTCTGGCTTTTAAATTCTTGTTTACATTCTGCATAAGCACTTCTGGGTTCCACTTATAACCGCTTAAGAAGAAAGATGAAGTTTTCTATGATGCACAGAAATTGTCTCCTTAATGCACAGTAATGTCCTAAAAATGAAACAAATTTTTGGCAGGAATCAGAAGAAGAGAAAGAATCCTTAGGATATAATTTTATCATTGTATAAGACAGTATTATGCCTACACTTTGAACAAGGTGTACTCTCTTGCTAAAATTCCTATTCCTACACTCTTTTTCATGATAATAAGGACTAAAATTGATCAGCAAAATTTAAATAATTATTCTTAGGCTATGACAGTCAGGTCTTTAGTACCATAATGATTCCTAACGTAAGAATAGATTTAGATTCTCAGAAAGATACCGGATACACAGTGATTTTGAAATTCCTGGAAGAGTCCTGCTCTTCATGTTATTTACTACCTCTTTCCAGTAACACTGCGGCTGTGGGAATAAAGCAAGTTAAATTCAGTGCATACTTAACCTTTGTGTCACTGATCCCTCCTTCACCGAGAGACTGGCTGGTAGGCCCCAATGCTGGATACTCACCCAAAGATCAGTGTTACCAAGAAGGAGCAACACTATGAATCTAAAAATTAGCACCCGCTTTGATGAATACGCAAAAGAGCTTGCAAGCTTCAGTACATGCTTCACTATCTAGCGTAATTTATAATCATAATGTGGACGTATAGAGTTAGGAACAACTGTTCTATTCCATTTTTTATCTTACAACAGATAATGTGTATTCCCTTATAGAATACACTTCCAGGTATTGCCACAGACAGATGTACAGAGACCAATTCTTACAGATAGATTAAAAAAGACAAAAAGTATTAGATTTACTAAATAGTAGTAATAATTGGATTCTGACAAGTTTGTGAATGCATTTTTACTTGTACTATTTACTTCTTGTGTTTCTCCTCTTTTGGACAATTTGCCAGTCAATTTTGGTTTGGTTTTTAGACCACCTTTGCATGCCAGTTTCTATACGCATTGCTGTACAAATACTATCTATAGATTTTTGTCTTTCCTTCGAAGTGTGAAAATCAGCACCAAAGCCTTCGTTTTAGAAAAAGGCTTTTTCAGTCTAAAGGAATATTATGGTGTCACTTTCAGTCTCTTCTGTGAAAACTAGATTTCTTTCTCTTGCTTTCTTTTATGTTCAAAAACTTAAGTAATTTATTACTGCAAAGGAATGTGCGCTGAATCCAGTAAGCAACAGAGGATGTGGAAAGATTTATTGGGAGAAACATTAACAGCATTCCTGGCCAGGTGTATTTTTTTTCTTTTTTTTTTGTGAAATGGGGAAAAAATTACACACCTCCAGCCAACTTCAGATATGGCTGGGAGCCCATTTGGAAAACACGGTGTCTGTAATTGTGAAGTGCTTCTAAAGACAAACTAAGCAAAAGTGGTGAGTGGAGCAGAGCGCTTGGCACTGCTCAGTGTCAGAAACGTGTTGCTAGATCTTGAAAACCATTTCAGTGTTTGCTGTGTGTAGGGTATATGCACATGATTTCCACTCTCCTTGTACCTTATGCAGCTATTTATACTTATGGGGAATGAGGGAGTGAAATCCCTACCAAATTTGTGGTGAATTCTGACTTTTTGTGGTGAATTCTGACTTTGCACTGTGAACCCATGGTAAAAGGTGTTGGACAAGTGGAGCCTACGAGAATAGTTC